>PVHP010017891.1:0-33887 GCA_004024765.1 Zapus hudsonius | reverse complement strand
CTGCCCCCCCCCCCCCACAAGCCGCTTTTGCTTGGGTTCTTTCTGCGCAGCAACAGAGAGAGCTGACTACAACAGTGTCAGCATCTTTTCCTCCCATTATATGTAGGTATTAATGTAGGTATTATCAGGCACTGGGAAATCATGAATATCAAGGCCATTTTGTGTCTGGAAGTTTGTGTTGTAAACAGTCCTACCCTTCCTTTGGCCTTTGTGTGTGAGTGTCTGTCTTATTCTGCCTTCTTAACCAGACTCAGCCCATATTTACATTTTCCACCTACAGAAATATGTAGCTTTGGATATTTTTACAGATGTTGGGCAAGAGTGCTGATGTGAGTTAGGAGCAAGGTAGCTTTTTTAAAGACAGGCCATTTTTATGAGAGGTAGCTAGCTGGGGAGTGCCCCACATAAACATGGACGTTACTTCACCTTCCCTGACAAGATTTAGAACCCATGTTTAGTCCAGTCTCACTCCAGATGGCTGCAAACCACAACTCAGCAGTGCTTCCTGCTTCTTCCTCAGCTTAGGGCACCTGTGGGCTGGCCCTTCCTGAGTCAGCCTCTTGGATCTTTCCCTGTGTGAGGCAGATCTGTCTATCACATCCAGTTCCAGGCTGGAAGGGAGAATATTTCTTTTATCCAGCTCTTCTTTCTTTTTATGCCTTGTTTTGGGTGCTTTCCTGCTGTGCTTGCCACGAGTGTGTTCTCAGACCTTTCTCTGTACGAGGGAGAGTTTTCTGTCTTCCTTACTCCTTCCCAGCTAAGAAAGGGGAGAATTTCTTTGGGCTTGGGCTTCCCTGCTAGCCTTCCTTCTGGATCCTAATTCTACCTAAAATAAACTTTATAATTCCTAATTTACCCTTCTCTGAGTCTGTGTTTTCAATTCTTTGATAACCTGGACAAGGATGCAAAGTTGGGGTCCATGGGCCTGAAGGTCTCCTATGTTTTTATGGAATCAAATCCCTCCCCTAGACTTCAAGAATCCCATATCAGTACCATCCCTTTCCTTCTTGTGAGTTGATATTTAAGTGTATATGATGAAAGAAAAGTTTTGTGGTTGAGGGCAGCACAGAAGAGTGTGATTTAGAAGCTTATATGAGAGAAATGGGGGCTGTAGGCAATTTTAGAAGAGTGAATGATTTTAAGAGAGATTAATGGGCCTAAAGAACAGACTATGGGCTGGGTGAGTTGGCTCACACCTGTAATTCCATCACTGAGGAGGCTGAGGCAGGAAGATTATGCTTAGATCAAGGCCAGTCTTGGCTAAAGACAGTCTGTCACAAAACAAAACAACAAAACAAGCACGCTAGACATTGGCTGCACAAAGTTCATTTGGGCACTGGATGTTGTGTTTGACTTTTTAATCTCTTCTGTGATAGGAACTTAATCTTTCTTGGTTGTTTAAAAACCGAGGAGGAGCTAGTCATGGTGACGCACACCTTTAATCTCAGCACTCCGAAGGCAAAGGTGGGAGGATCACTGTGATTTTGAGGCTACCCTGAAACTACATAGTAAATTCCAGGTCAGCTTGGGCTAGAGGAAAAACCTACCTTAAAAAACAAA
Source organism: Zapus hudsonius (assembly GCA_004024765.1). Taxonomy (NCBI): domain Eukaryota; kingdom Metazoa; phylum Chordata; class Mammalia; order Rodentia; family Dipodidae; genus Zapus; species Zapus hudsonius. Next base: position 32,327 of record PVHP010017891.1, on the reverse strand, counting down.
ACAAAACAAAAAACGAGGAGGGAATAGAAGGTAAATTTTATTGCCTTTTTTCCTTTGTGGTAGATAGGGAAATGCCAGAGACGGGGTTTGTTAGGTTTAGTGTTCATAATAGAGGACCAAGATGGACAGTTGCTTGAGGTCTTGGGTATTATTTAATATAAAAATATGCTGGCATGATCCAAAAAAGGGAGGGGTGCTTTATATCAGGGTACTCACAGATAATTTATTGGATTCAAGACTTTATTGTAATAGGGGAGGTGTGGGAATGGGCAGGGACACACACACACACACACACACACACACACACACACACACGAGAGAGAGAGAGAGAGAGAGAGAGAGAGAGAGAGAGAGAGAGAGAGAGAGAGAGAGAAAGAGAAGTAGTGCTTGTGCTAGCCAGGTGCCAGAGGTAGCACTTGGGGATGGGGGAAGATGGACTTCTTTCTTCTTAGTTGAGAGATATCCTCAATTACCACACCAGGAAGTGGTCTCAGAGTCCTAGGCCCAGCATGTCCAGGTGGTTAGAGAGAGGGAGGGGGATGAGTAGAGAGCTCTGGAACTCTTAACAAGAGTGAGATAATTATGTCAGAAATTTGTCCTGAGACTTCTTTTTATTTCAAAGTCCTTAGTAGGTAAAGGAACACATTTGTGGGGAAGCTGTGTTGGAGCCCTCATGTGGAACAAAGCACGTGACCTGAAGCAGCTGATGGGAGGGAAGGTTTTTATTTTGGATTACAGCTTTGAGGGAAAGCTCCATGGTGGCAGGTTTTGAAGCGGGGGGGGGGGGGGGGGTGTCCTGTGGATCCAACCCACACAGATAGAGAGGTTTCTTAACAAATACCACATGCTTTATTCAAATTTATCCAAGTGGGGGAAAAAGGTAAGGGAGTGAAGTAAAAAAAGGAAAGGCAAACCATTACCATGTAATCTGATAAATTCATAAAAAAATCACCAATAAAGGGGGAAATAAATAGATAAAAAACTACTAAGGAAAATCAAACAATAAGACCTATGATCCCATGACCTGCGTTCCTCTAGAGCCAAGCCAGAAAAAGCCCCTGGCTTCTAGCCAGGTTAGAATTTAGTATCATGCTGGAGCTGGGGCAAACCCCCAATTAGGGAAGAGCTAGGGAGGAGTTTGGCAAGGGTGTGTGAGGTCATTCTGGGTTGGCCTAACCTGCCTAGAGGGTCTCTTCCTAATCTCCCACAGTTTGGGAAAGCATGGCATGAGCAGAGGCTGGACATCACCTCCTAGCCACAGCAGGTGGAAAATAGCAGCAAGAAAGTGAGCAGAACTCTGACAAGGGGACTTGGGCTAAAATACCCTTTCATCGACCCCCAGAAGCACACCTCCAGCAAGGCACCACCTCCCATGTGGCCATCAGCTGAGGACCAAGCATTCAAAACAGGAGTTTTATTGGGGGGGGGACATCTGATTCAAATTACCACAAGCCCTAACATGGATTGCTCTCTCAGCAAATGGGTACCCAAGTCCTCCAGTCCATTTTTTGACCCATGTTATGTACTCTTCCCAGGGTAAAAACTTCACAGACCAATGCTGCATAGATGAGGCCCTGCTGGCAGTTATGCATAAAGCAACCAACAGTACTGGAGAAGAAATGGAATTATATGTATTTTTGTTTAAATTTCTTTAAAAAAAATTTACCATGTTTTATTTCTTGCTCTATTTTTAATGCATAGAAATCTCTTCCCACTTCCTTCCTCCTTCCCTCTCTCTGTCCCTTTTTCCCTTCCCCTCTTTTTAAAAATTAATTTGACAATCTCATACATGTACATACATACATCTTGAAGGAATATAGGAGGAAGCTTGCTTGTTTAGTTTCAGTCAGGGACTGAGGCCCAAAGGGAACCAGGAGATGATGCCACTCCACATGCCATCTCTCCTGTCACACACACAAAAAGAGACTCCTGGCAGGACTGGAACTCGTGTCTGACTGAGACTGATCTACAGTGCCCCTTGCTGTCCACAGCCTCATGTGACCCCAACTGACCCAGGTGTGGGCAGACTGAGATCAGTCCTCCAGACCTATTACCAATGAGATTTTCCCCTGCCTTCCTGAACCTGACACTATAAAGGTAGTGGCCCTGCCAACACTTGCTCTCTTGCCTTCCTCAGACCCTGGAGTGATCAGCTCTCATCCTGTGTGGCCTGGACCCTCCCCATGTGCAGCCTAGTTTCTTCATCCTACCCGCTCAGCTTATCTCTGTTTATAATTTTTTCTCCTAGTTACATATATTCACCACGTGGATGCCCTCGCTAACTTTTCCATAGCCTTCCTCCATGGCAGATGCCAGGTGTTTTCCTCTTCTAAACTTGCTCAGTTTGCTCCCTGACCTCCTTCCAAGTGCCAATGTGCACTTCTCCTAGATTCCACTTCCATGTGTTCCCCATCCTTTTCCCCTCATAATTGCCACATGCTGTGGCTCCACTCTAAACTTCTCTCTAAATGCATTGTAATTTCTCTTTAAATAAGCCTCAGTTTCTTTTAGCTTTCCACGTGCTTGCGGCTTCACTCATTTTTCTCTAAAGCTTCAGCCTTTCTTGAGTATGTTTTCCACATAAAAGTGTGTTTTGGCCTTCCTTCCCAGATCCCAATTCTCTAAGTAAACTCAACAATTTGTGATTTCTCCCCAAATAAACTTAATAATTCATAATTTGTCTTTTGTGAATCTGTCTTTATTATTCTTCATTGAAGATTAGGAAAGATCCCAAAATTTGGGGTTCATAAATCTGGGTAACCTTCCTGAACCCCCAAATCCCACATCAATCTATTAACCTCCTTTGCCCCCCTCCCACTCAACCCTTCTGAACCACCTCCTATTTTCATGATTTGTTTTTCCCCCCACTGGCCCAGTGAGTTTAACTAGGGTTGCTAGCATTAGCATGGTTTGGGGATTATTTACCAGAGGGCTGTACAGAAGACGAAAATGTCTTCCCTACCCCTCTGTTTCTTTCTTGAGATAGGGTCTTACTCTATAACTTAGACTGACTTTGAACTTGTTTTATCCCCCCTCTCTCAGTCTTCTGACTCAGCTGTTAGAGGCTGCCACTAAGAAAGTAGTTTCCGTAACTTTATCCCCAAACCCAGAAGAGTGATTTCCCTTTAAGAAATCCAGACCCTTATCTTAGGCAAATGGTTATAAATTAGGAACCAGGATGCCAGTTAATGAGGACCAAAAGTGGAGTGCACCTGGCACAGCATTTATGACTGTCTTCACTCAGGCCAAGCATTTATGACTGTCTTAAGCCAGGCAAGGTTGACAAAAGGCCCTGCTTAACTAAGATAAGAAAGAAGGAATAAGAAGGTAGGCCTTGTCCAAGTCTTTGCCTGTCAGAGCAGAGTGTTAACATGGGGGAACGGTTAACCTCTCAAGGCCTAGAAAAGAAAGTGCCTTGCTGAGTGTTTTTTTTTTTTTAATATTTTATTTATTCATTTTCAAGCAGAGAGATACAGAGAGAGAGAGAGAGAGAGAGAGAGAGAGAGAGAGAGAGAGAGAGAGAGAGAGAGAATATGCACCAGGGCCACCACCTTGTGGGTCTGGCTTATGTGGGTCCTGGGGAATTGAACCTAGGGCCTTAGGCACTGGAGGCAAGTGCCTTAACCACTAAGCCATCTCTCCAGTCCGCTGAGTGTTTGTTTTTAGTCTCTCAGACTTAGGGACTGACAGTGTCATATACTGTTGGGACTGTTATGGTTAGGTTCATGAATGCTGAGTCTACAGAGATGAGCTTATGCTGTTTTATGTAGAGAAACCTGTGGGAAACCTGAAGGGGGGGTCTTTGTTTCAAGCCCTGCCTTGTTGAGTGACTGGGCCCATAGCTGATGAATTTGTTATCTTTGTCTTTTTGATTTTTGTTTTGTTAGTTTTGATTTTTAATAAAGACTTTTTGAATTTATCAATTCTCTGGTGGTCATTTGAACCCATTACACAGCCTCTTGAGTGCTGGAATTATAAATATGAGTCACATGCTTAGTTTATACTTTAAAAAGATATTTTTATTTATTTATAAGGGAGGGAGGAAATAAGAACACACCAGGGCCTCTTGTTACTGCAAATGAACTTCAGACACACAGGCCATGCTATTCATCTTAATGGGTACTGGGCAAGCTTTGCAAGCAGCCACACTCAATCCCTGAGCCACTTCCCAGCCCACACTTTTTTTTTGGGGGGGGGGAAATATTACATTTAAGCTTACAGCATGTTCGCTTAGTACAAAGTGAGAGCTCTCAGAATGTGTTGGTGCATGCCTGTTGTTCAGCACTCAGGAGGCAGGAAAATCAAGGCCAGCCTTGGAAGTTTGAGCTACCCAGGGAGACCCTGTCTCAGAAAAGTAACGAGAACAAAGGAACAAAAACAAAAAAGAGAGAATTATGTTTGTTTTTTTTTTTGTGTGTGTGTGAAAAGAATGAAAACAAGGTAGTTAAGGCTTTACATGCTGGGCCTTTTAAGTCATGGCATAGCATTTGCCTGGCTGCTCCTTTCCATTCTCAGCACTGGGGAAATATGTTTTTATTGCATCTCTGTGGAATTGCAGTTCTCCACATAGCACTCCTGTCTAGATCCACCTTTGTTTCCTTGGGCCTTGTGGATTGCTCTTGAGCAGGTTTTTTTTTTTTTTTTTTTTTTTTTGGTTTTTCGAGGTAGGGTCTCGCTCTAGTCCAGACAGACCTGGAATTTGAGTAGTTTTTATACGTGTTTGGTAGTTGTTTAGCTAAATCAAACGTGTTCAAGGGTTTTGTTTTGTTTTATTTTGTTTTGAGATACAGGGGGTTGAACCTAGGGCCTCTACCACTGAATGGAACTGCCAGCCATTCAAGTATATTTTAATTAATTCCTCTCTTTGGAGAAACATAGCATGAGAAAATAGGCTTATTTTGTATACTTTATTATAGGTTTTCCGACATAGGGTTAAGCATGCAGACAGGTGGGTTTGCAAATGCTTAGATTATTTCCTTTCATAGTCCAGGTTGTGTGATTATAGCTGAATAAAAATCCTGCTCTATAGAAAATAGGATTTTGTTTTGTGCACTCCTAAAGGCATGGCCATGCCGTTTCTCACTGTGAATAGTGATTTTTACACATGATAAAGCAGGTTAGTATGAACATTCTCATGCATTACTGATAGAATAATAAGCCATAATTTTTATCTAGGTTTTAGATTTAGCGTTTAACAAAAAATGTCTTCCTGAGCCACAAATGCAGGGGATAGTGTGGCTGTATAATGAAGGGGAAGCTTAGCTTTACTGGGAAGTCTGAGCTGGGTGTAACCTAACTAGCTAGAGGATATGCAATTCCTGATTGACAGCAGGACCAGCATTATGCAGATTTTGTAAGAGAGAACACTCCGCTCAGAAATGTGATTCGAGCTCTGTTAGGAATCACTACATTCGCCTCTCCTCTTAATCTTTAGTTTTCAGTCTACTGGATTTGTAAACAAATAGCACAAAACAGTTCTTTTGTTTGTGTTAAAGTGATCCTGCAGTGTAGTTTCAGTCTATCAGCCGGGCATACATGTGTGGAAATTCGATATTCTCACTAAATTACCTAATTTTAAGCTATGTTCCATGCTTATCTTCAGACCTTTGTGCATTAAATCCTATCTCGAGCTGTTCTCTTTATACACAAGTGTGTTTTGCTTTTGCCTTCCTGTCTTCTTCAGTGTGCAGCTTTATGTAGGTCAGGCTTGGCTTAAGCAGATTTCCTGAACCTGCGTCAGCTTAAGCTGGAGGAATTTTAATAAACCCTCCCCTGTAGGCGTGGGCCTAAATGAGGCTAGCCTAGTTAAGCCTGATCTTTTTCTGTTTGTGAAAAGAGCTGAGCAGAGCTGAAGGCTGCATGGTGGTTTCAGAAACTGCCTACTTATTTCAAAAGAACAATGGTAGGAAAGGCTAGATCCTCCAATTTTACCTTATCTGAAAAACTCGATTTGCTAAAGCTTGTGAAGCCATATGTGAAAATTCTCGAAGAACACACTAATAAACATTCAGTAATAGTGGAAAAGAATAGATGTTGGGATATCATAGCAATTAACTATAATGCAATTGGAGTAGACCGCCCTCCTCGAACAGCCCAGGGCCTACGCACCCTTTACAAAAGGCTCAAAGAATATGCCAAACAGGAGCTATTGCAGCAGAAAGAGGCCCAATCAGATTTTAAAAGCAGTATTTCTGAGCCAACCAAGAAAGTTATGGAGATGATTCCCCAGATTTCCAGCTTTTGCCTGGTAAGAGACAGGAACCACATACAAAGGTAAGCTTTATTTTATTTGTTGTGGAAAATTATGGCGCCTCCTATCTTCTGGGCTATGGCTTAGTTGTGATAGACATGTGCTTAGTAAGCATCCTCACACGGGGAGCAGTGAATAGTGTCTTTGTTTTGCTTTCTTAAAAAAAGAAAAGTGAGGCTCTAAGGATTTTTTTCTGCTGCATTGGATTTAAACTACTTTTGACTGTCTTCTCCCTCTTCCCTTCTGTAGTTTCTAAAAAGTAAACGGTAGGGAAGAATAAATGGGATGAAATTTTTGAAATTTCTTCATAAACTTTTAAGACTTCAACATATTACTTGTATAGAATAATTGGTTTCATTATGACATTTTCATATATGTATATTTATTTTATAATTTTTTAAGCTTCAAAACTGTTTTTAAGGAAGTCATTTTTCTTATTTAAGATTACATGTTATTGGATTTTTTTCAATTTAATATAAAGTGTGTATGGAGTTAGTTTCAGAGAAAATGAAAACTGCATTTTTAAGAATTGTTACTGTGTACACTTACTAAGTATGCATTGAACAAAGCTAAAAACATTTAAACTAGTTAATGACGTGATTGTATATGAGGATCAGTTTCATTATTTTTCTAACATTTTAAATAGATAAGATGAGTACATCTAATAAAGAGATTCAGGTTACTTAATGGAGACTTTTATTCACTTTGATCTTGGGTCACAGGAAAGGGTTACCTTTCTCAAACTGCTTTGCAAGGTTATCAAAGCATGAGTTTGGATGAGAGCAGTCTGGGTTCTTTTAAGGTTAAAAACAATTTTGGGTTAAATTTGTGCTGTTTGTAATTATTTGCCTGAGAATTCTCAAAATTGTTACCTGACACTAATTCAAATTTTAACCATTGGCAGAAGATAAAAATAACAGCTACATTCTTCTGAATCATTTGGGGTAATTTAAGCAAACTATAAACTCCTTGTTAGTTGAAGGGCCTTTCAAACAAAGCTTTACACAATGTGCTTTTCTATAGGATACACATTATATAACCAAAATTATTGATTACCTGGGAAATATTTGGAGTTAGAGAAATAGGAAGGAAAAACTTTTAATTGACATACCTGTTATTTTAGCAATTTTATTGTTGAGCCTTGCTTTTTATCATTTAACACAGTGAAAAAAAAAGCATATCTCCAAGTGGGTATCCAGGACATGGAGATATGGGAGATTAATTCTTGGGGCCATTGGTTAAAATTTTTACTGTAGTGACAAATAATGAGATTCTAATGTATTGGATGTCTGATAACCTTCACAGTAAAATTTGCTATTTAGAGGTTTTTTTTTTCCCCTCTTCTCTCAAACCGTAGAGGAAATGCTTGTGGCTTTTACATTACAGATATATAAAACTATCTTTTGGGTATTCAATTTAGATTTTTGTGATTTGAAAATTACACAGTTATTTTAGTTAGCTGCATAATTTAAAAACTCATTGAGTATAGAAGAGGACTAACATAAATATATAAATATCTGCTTACATTTTGACCATTTCTATGTATACAGATATCATGTACATGAATATAATTTTTGAGACCATTTCTCTGATTAAAATGAGTTAGGTGACCTCTGTATTTTTAGAACTACTGTTTAAAATAGTACTGATTTTTTTTGATGCATAAACACCATTTCTATCTTAGTATCTACACTGACATTTTCTTTGTTAGCTTGTTTAATGTAGTTATATAATTATAGTATTACATTGACATCTTGAATATTAACTACCTCGGAAGTTTATAATTCTGTGATTACAATTATGTTTCTACATAAATATATGGATGTTGATCTACACAAACTCCCTTCTTTATAAAAGAATATTACTACGTAAGTTTTGTGTTTAGAACTATACCTATTTTACAAGTTTATTTTTATAATTCATACTGATTTGACTTTATTTTTCTCTAAAAAGCAAATTATAGTTTGCTTTCATAATTTCTTTGACTCTCTAAATTCAAATTAATACATTTTGGAAGTCCTCTGTTTATCTTGTGATCTTCTCTTAAAGCTTTTGTGTGTGTGTGTGTGTGTGTGTGTGTGTGTGTGTGTGTTTTTCAATTTTCTATGCTTTGCTGGAAATGTTTCAACCAAAATGGTATGGAAAATTCCAGGTATAAGCATATTTTTAATTTACGTAGGAGCATAATATTTATACTGTACACACTATACTAATTTGGAATAGAATTTAAGTAGATTTTTAAAATGTTTTATTAATTTATTTGCCAGCCAAGAGAGATATAGAGAAGAGAGACAGATAGAATGGGCACACCAGGGCCACCAACCACTGCAAGGGAACTCCAGATGCTTTAGCTACTTTGTGCATCTGGCTTTATGTGGGGACTGGAGAATCGAACCAGGGTTGTTAGTCTTTGCAGGCAAGTGCCTTAACCGCTGAGCCATCCCTGAAGCTCAATTATGTAGATTTTTAAAAAAATTTTATTTATTCATTTTCAATCAGAGAGAGAGAGAGAGAGAGAGAGAGAGAGAGAGAGAGAGAGAGAGAGAACACCAGAGCCACCACCTTGTGGGTCTGGCTTATGTGGGTACTGGGGAATTGAACCCGGGGCCTTGGGCACTGGAGGCAAGTGCCTTAACCACTGAGCCATCTCTCCAGCCCTCAATTATGTAGATTTTTAAAGCTTAATTTTCATTTTACCTTCAACTTTTTTCCATTCTAGATTTTAGTGTACATGTTAATAGAAGCAAGTCCTACTATTTTGAATTATATTTAGTCTATTGTTTTCTTTTCAGAAACCATAATATGATTAAAAATAACAAAAATGAAAGAATTTATATAATCTTCAAAAAAGTTTTTCAAAGTAGAGTCTCACTGTAGCCCAGGCTCACTTGGAATCCACTATGAGTCTCAAGGCTGGCCTCAAACTCAGCAATCCTCCTACCTCTGCCTCATAGTGCTTGGATTAAACAAGGCTGAATTGGTTCATTTTTATGTCTTGGGCAAATATCTGATATTTCTTGGATTTAAATGCCCTTAGTGACGTGCATGTGGGGAATTTTAATTTTTTTCATTACAGTTTACTTGAACTTATTTTAGCATTTTAATTACCCATTGTAGATGATTACTGATGTTATTTACCTATAAAATATTCCCTAATGTTAGCATTTCTATTGGATTCCACCATCACTTTATCTTCTATAACTTTTCTTTTTAAGCTAACAACTCAAGAAGCATGACTATATAGTCTTTTTTTTTTTTTTTCCGAGGTAGGGTCTCGCTCTATTCCAGGCTGACCTGGAATTCACTATGTAGTCTCAGGGTGGCCTTGAACTCATGGCAATCCTCCTACCTCTGCCTCCTGAGTGCTGGGATTAAAGGCGTGTGCCACCATGCCTGGCTTATAGTCTTATTTATTTATTTATTTATTTATATGGAGTGCTTCATGCTTCAGGAATTTGCCTGTCATCCTTGCTCAGATACTAATCTTCTCTGTATCGTTCCAATTTTAGTATATGTGCTGCTGAAGCTGCTAGCTTCTTGCTGTACATGAAAGGTTAAAAAATGTTTTGGTTTTTTAAAACCAGGTTTTGGTATGTATCTCAGGCTAGCCTTGAATTCACTTGTATAGTTCAGACTGACTTTGAACTGACAGGAATCCTTCTGCTCAGCCTCTCATGTAGGGGGATTAGAGGCACATTCTGCCAGCTCAATAGGATTGCTTTTTAAAAAATTCAGGGTCTTTTCCATTTTCTGGAACCCTCCCTTGCCTCTTCTTGGGCAAGAGCTTTATATTCTTCCTTCCTTAAGTTCTCTATAATCTCTATAATAAAATTGTTCTAATCTTCAAAACAAACCCCAGAATTTTAAGATTTATTATACTTATAATGTCAAAATAAATATTATGCCAAAGTTTAAATTTTGCTAAAACTGTTGTTGTTTCTCCTAGAACTATATATTTAAGAGACTTCTTATTAATTTAATAAACCATCATTCTATAGAGGCCACTTAACATTTAAAAAAATTATTTTGTTTACTTATGGATTTGACATACAATGAAACATCTTCTAGATTCTATGTATAGTGCTGAGTTATGATATGTGCTGGATATACACTGATGAGTGAAATGATTGCTTTGTGAACATCACTTGAGCATGTTTGAAAGACTTAAAGAGCAAGTAAGTCAGGTTGTTCAGGATAGGTCAAGGGGAAAAGTTATTGAAGTAGGATAGTTAGAATAACTGTCTCATAGTAAGACATAGTCCAAAGCCATACAAAATATTTATTTTTCTTTGGTGGAGGGGCAAATGGAGAAATCAATTCCACTCTGAAATTATGCTATAAACTTTGTTCTTCATTTGGTTTACATTTTATAATGCTTTTTCTATGTGCTATAGTGCAAACTTGGATGAGGCTGAACCAGCTGGTACCAGTTCCCTGCAGGTAATGTTGGATCACCATCCTGTGGCTATTGCAGTGGAGGTGAAGCAAGAAGAAGACATTAAACCACCTCTGCCACTGGTTCTAAATCCTCAGCACAATGATACTGTAGAGCAAAGAGAAGAACATGAATTAGTGCACGTCATGGAACGATCCTTGTCACCGTCACTCTCTTCTGTTGACATGAGAATGACATCGTCTCCTTCTTCTATGCCAAGGAGAGAGGATTTTTTCCGCCATGAGAGTGGAGAACACTTTAGGTCACTGCTAGGGTATGACCCTCAGATCCTGCAAATGTTAAAAGATGAGCATCAGATCATTTTAGAAAATCAAAAAAATTTTGGATTATATGTTCAAGAGAAGAGGGATGGTTTGAAAAGAAGGCAGCAGCTAGAGGAAGAGCTGCTGAGAGCAAAAATTGAAGTGGAGAAGCTGAAAGCAGTTCGTTTACGTCATGACTTACCGGAATATAGCAGTTGCTAAGATTATTTTTTTTCACTTTTTCAATTTGATGTTTTTAATTTTGGAATACCTTGAAGCTGAATCCATGTTCTATAAAAATATTAATTCTGATATGAACCCCCCTTTTTGTTTATTTGTTTGTTTTTGAGGTAGGGTCTCACTTTAGCCCAGGCTGATCTGGAATTCACTATGTAGTCTCGGGTTAACCTTGAGCTCACAGGGATGATCCTCCTACCCTGCTTCCCAGCGTGCTGGGATTAAAGGCATGTACACCATGCCTGGTTTGAAAAAACGTTTTTTGTTTGTTTTTCTCTCACTCTAGCCTGAAAAAACCTTTTTACATTCTTTGTTTATTATTATATCTTTATTACCCCATTCATTTTATACATGATTTTCTAATTTTATTTTTAGGTATTAAAATTTATTGATTAGTTAGTATGGTAATAATTTTATCTTTGCCCAATTTTTCTAAGACATTTAATTGTTGGCCTTACAAAAGATCTTTTTTTCTAATTATTAAAAATATACACAAATTGAGTATGATGGCAGTCACCTGTAATTCCAGCACTTGGGAGGTGGAGGCAGAGTCAATGTTTGGTTACATACGGAGTCAAAGCCAGCTGGGTTACATGTGATTCTCTCTCAAAACACCAAGCCAAACCAGGCATGGTTGTTCACAACTTTAATCCCAGCTCTCAGGGGGCTGAGGTAGTAGGATCCCTGTGGATTTGAGGCCAGCGTGGGACTGTAGTCCCATGAGTGAGTTTCAAGTCAGCCTGGGCTATAGCAAGACCCTACCCTCAACCACCCTGCCTCCCAAAAATATCAAAACAGCAACCAAAAATTCTAACAACGCACAAATAATGTATGTATAAACACATACGTATTCCTTTAATGTTGTGAGTCTTCAGAAATTTTACTTAGAACTTTGAAAGTTATAGGTTTTGTTTTTTGGTGGTAGTATTTAGGATTGAGCCCAGGGCCTTACCAATGGTAAGTGTGTACCTTTTGATTGTGTTCTACATCACTGGCCCTTTTTTCTCTTGTTTGGAGATCATCTCTCCAACTGGAGATGCTCCTGCAGTGGTGGGACTACTGATGCTTGCCAAAAGTTTTAAAGTACTTATCTACACGTCAGTGTTTACATCATCTTTTGAGGCATTGGTTGTACATTTTAGAGATAGAAGAAATTTGGAAAACACTTTAGTTAAGATAGTTGAAACCTAGAACTCGATAACTTACTTGAGATAACAAAGTTACGTAAAACCAAGCAAGGACAAGTACATAGGTTTTCAGTTTTTTAATAGATAGGGGTGGTGGTGGTGGTAAAATTTTTATCCCCTCTCTGTAGTATATAAGTAAAAATCTACTAGGATATTTTCCAGATTTAAAAATTATAAAACTTTATTCCATTAAAATTGCATTTTGCATTTGCTTGCAAAGCCTGATGGACTGGGTTCAATTCCCCAGTACCCATATAAAGCCAGCTGCACAAAGTGGTGCATGCAGCTGGAATTTGTTTACAGTGGTAAGAGGCCCTGGTATCCCTATACATATTCTCATTCTCTCTCTCTCTCGGCAAATAAATAAGTGAAAATAGGAAAAAAATTGCCTTTTGGACAAGGGAAGTAGCTCAGTTCTTTCTTAGCATGGAGAAGGTTCAATCCCCAGGTGACAAAAGAAAACTTATTTAGCCCTCCATCCCATGGAGCATTTCAGCAATCCCACAGAGGAGGGTCCTCGGTGGAATTGGGGCAGGGAGGAGGGAAACGGTGGTACCAGCACATGACTTGTACATACAGAGTTTCTACTTATTAATATAAATAAATAAATAAATAAATAAATAAATAAATAAATAAAATAGAAAAGAAAAAAATTATTAGTCTAGGGACATGTCTCAGCAGTTAAAGGCACTTGCAAAGCTTGTTATTCTGGGTTTGATTTCCCAATACCCATGTAAAGCCAGACACAAAAAGTGGTGTGTGTGTGCATGCGTGCGTGCGTGCATGCATGTATGCACAAATAAATATTTTAAAAAATATAAGCTAGCCAGGCATAGTGTTACACACCCAGGCACTTGGGAGGTTGAGGTAGGAGGATCTCCATGAGTTTCAGGCCAACTTTGGCTACAGAGTGAGTTCCAGGTCAACCTGGACTACCATGAGACCATACTTCAAAAAGCTCCCTCCAATATACGTTGTTAGGCTATGAAATGAAGGGAATTATATCATTATTTCATCCTCCCCTTTCTTTTTTGTCTTGCCAAATAAGATCACATTTTATTGAAGCTATTATATAACTTGATTCTATGATTTAAAGTTATCTAAATTTATTTTAAATGTCTTATTCTAGAAAGGTTTCTTTTATAATAAAAATCCGAATGAAAAATGAAAATTTTATGTAGAATGAAAATAAAAAGTATCATGGTTATAATTTATGTTACTATCTGTAGTCTTAAGATTTCTGTAAACTTTGCTATAAAGTATTTGTGGAATAAAATCTTAATTTTAAAAACTACTGAATTTATGACAAATCTTTAATGTGTCTTAAAAGATTGTCATTTTTGCTGGATTTTATAAGAAGGACTTTAAGCTTTGGAATGGGGTAGATCGAGTTGCAGCAGTTCTGAGGAGAGAAGATGTTTGAAGTCAGAGTGAACTCTTGCAGAGGGGCATAGAAAATGGGATGGAGTGGATTGGGGTGTGCATCTTCAGATACTGGGCTAAACCAGGTGATGTAGTTAAAAAGAGACACTTCTGTCTGAACTCTGACATCTTGCTGGATTAAAAGGGCCCTGTCATGGTTTGATCCAGGTGTCCCCCACAAACAAATGAATGTGTTCTGATAGATCGATCCTCAGCTGATGGCAGTTTGGGTTTTACAACCTCGATGAAGCTGTGTTGTCAGGGGCGGGCTTATGGGTGTATAAGCCAGCTTCCCCTTGCCAGAGTTTGGCACACCTTCCTGCCGCTGTTTGCAGTGCTGTGGCAGAGGTGATGTCCAGCCCTCTGCTCATGCCATTGTTTTCCCTGCCAGGATGGAGTCTCCCCTTGAGTCTGTAAGCCAAATAAACCCATTCCTCCACAAGCCGCTTTTGTTTGGGTTCTTCCTGCGCAGCAACTAGAAAGCTGACTGCAACAGGTCCCAAGCTTCTGTCTAGCTTGAGTTTAATTTTTACATGCAGGAATGAAAAATATGTTTTGAGGAGTAAAGTGGGTGAAACTGAACTGAGAGATACAATTTGGATGTTAGGGCCAGATTATGGGTTACATTAAATGATATTTCTAAGGAGTCAAACTTAACTGAATGTACAATGGGAAACCATTGAAGGTTTATTTATTTATTTATTATATTTTTGAGGTCTCACTCTAATTCAGGCTGACTTGGAACTCACTCTGTAGTCCTAGGCTGGCCTCGAACTCATGGTGATCCTCCTACCTCTGCCTCCTGAGGGCTGGGATTAAATGCGTGCCCCACCACTGTTTTTTAGTTTGTTTTTTGAGGTAGGGTCTCACTCTAGCCCAGGCTGACCTGGAATTCACTATTTAGTTTCAGGCTGGTTTCTTACAGTGATCCTCCTATCTCTGCCTCCCAAGTGCTGGAATTAAAGGCATGTACCACCAAACCCTGCCCCACCACGTTTTTTTTGGATCATGAGATTGATATGACTAAAGCTGTGATTTAGAAAGAGTTTTACAATAGTACTTAGGAATAAGTGTTATAGTGAGAGTAAGTTGAATCAGAAAATATAGAATTTTAAAAAAACAAGTGAGCCTTAATGGGTAATATGTTAGCCTGTTTTTTAAATTTCATTGACTGGTTTAAAAAAGCATTTTAGGGGCTGGAGAGATGGCTCAGCAGTTACAGGTGCTTGCTTGAAAAGCCTGATAGCGTGGGTTTACTTCCCCAGTCCTCACTTAAAGCCATATGCACAAAGTGGTACATGTATCTGGAGTTTGTTTGCAGTGGCAGTATGCCCTGATATGCCCATAATCTCTCTCTCTCTCTCTCTCTCTCTCTCTCTCTCTCTCTCTCTCTCTCTCTCTCTCGATTCTCTCAAATAAATAAATAAATAAATACAATTTTTAAAAAATTTTATTTCCAGGCCAGCCTGGGACTACAGAGTAAGTGCCAGGTCATCTTGGGATAGAGTGAATTCCTACCTTGAAAAAATAAAATGCATTTTATATTTGCCACTGAGTCAAATTTATTATGAAATTTTGAGGGCTGGCAATGTAACTGTTGGTAGAATGCTTGCTTTGCATTCACCAGGCCCTGTGTTCTATCCCCAGCACTATATGAACTGGGCATGATGGTATACAGCTAGAATCTTAGCACTTGAGATGCGGAGCAGGAGATCAGAATTTCAAGGTCACTCTCAGCTACATAAAAAGTTTAAGGCCACTTTCCCCTAATCCTTACTACAATTTTATCTTCTCCTTCTAATTAGTTCTATGACCTTCCTTTCAGTGTAATGTGATGAATCTTCTAATTTTAGGGATCACTTTTATAATATAGCTTTAATAAACACATCTTTCCAGTAGAAAACTTTTTGAAAGTATTATAAGCAAATTATATGATAGACATTCATATTAAAATTTCAGCATACCGTAACCTCTTAGAATTGTGAAAATTCAGTTTGAGTATTATTTTGTACAGAAATAAAAGTTTTCCTGAGTATTTTATGGAAAGTTAAGTCTGAAATGTTTCTAGAACAGTGCATCTTTTAGAGTCAGGGTGAGACCCTGCTGACCTGGAACTCCTGGTGATCCTACTACCTCAGCCTTCTGAGTGCTGGGATTACTGACGTGTGCCAACACGCCCAGTTTAGTGCATCACTTTTTAATGGCTTGATTCTAAAATCAATGTGGAAGGTTCATATATATATATATATACATATATATACATACATACATACACACATATATATGTTTGTGAAAGGATAAAATATGTATGTATGAAGGTTAAAATATGTGTGTATATAGTCTTTGAAATATTTTTTTGCCCATAAAACATAAGGCATAAACATAAGGTATTATAAACATACTTTTCTCTAGCAAAGTTTATGATAATTCTTTTTTAAAATTTTTATTTATTTGCAAGCTGAGAGAGAGAGAGGAGGGAGGGAGGGAGAAAATGAGAGAATGGGTATGCCAGGGCTTCCAGCTACTGTAAGCAAACTCCAGATGCATGTGCCACTTTGTACATCTGGCTTTACCTGGGTACTGGGGAATTGAACCCAGGCTGTTAGGCTTTGCAGGCAAGTGCCTTGACTTCTGAGCCATCTCTTCAGTCCTTTATGAGAATTCTTGAGTAGGAAAATTGCTTATTTGACCTTTTTAAATTTTTTTTTAAAGGCAGGGTCTCATTCTAGCCCAAGGTGACCTGGTACTTTGTAGCCCAGGCTGGCCTTGAACTCATGGAAATCCTCCTATCTCAGCCTCCTACATGCTAGGATTACATGGTGTGAGGCTGGGCTACAAAACACTTTGAAAACTTTTTTTAAATTATTGCAGAATATTATAGGGAGATTTTGAGCTAAATCTTTCTTTTTGATATTGAGACTTTGAATTTGAGGACTACCTGTCAACTTCCATTAGCGGTTTTTGGATAAGTCTCAGTAAGGGTGTGTCAAGAAGGAAGCTCTGCTAGTACTGATGGAATATATGCACACTTGAGAACTGTTTGGACCCAGGAACTTTATCTGTAAGATGGGATACTGAGAAAATTGAGGAGCAATTTATTTCTGTTTTAGTGATTCCATAGAAAATATGCTAATAGATTGAAAATATGTTAATAGATTATTTCAGTCCACTAGTAATTTCTATAGTGAATAGTTTTTTTTTTTTGCTACCATCCTATCTTATTCATATGAACCTATACAGATGTTATAACATTTTCTAAACTAGGTATAATATTGTAATGGCATCCCAAGAAAAGTTAAGCCTTTTTGTTTTAAACAAGTACCAGATTTCTTGAAATATTTAAATTAAGTCTCTTTGTATAAGTTTAATGTTGTTTCATTTTTGAGTCATTCTACCTTGTTCCATGTTTAATGATGTGTAAATGTTTCACGTATCTGTTATTATCCATGTGCCTTTTAGGGTGATGTTATTTTATGTAGACCTGTTTAAATATCAGAGTGCAATATATTGTATTTATTCTGTAATACTGATGGTAATGATTAAGTAATGCTTTGTTAATGCATGGGGTTTTTTTTAGTATAAGGTAATATATTATATATTGTATCTTGATACCATAAGACAGAATTTAGTACAGTAGAGAAAAGTTTTTGGTGACTCATAGTTGAAATAAATTTATTTAGATGATTATAATAGTTACCAAAGTACCATATGTAGGTATCATAATAATTTTTTCAAATGTTCAAAAATATTTAATTCAATTATTTGGTGGTAAATTTGATTGTAAATACATTATAAGCATATGAACACCATTGATGATGTTCTGAAATATGGTTGCATAATTTAATATGAACAAAATCTTGAGTTATACAATCTAATTTTTATTAATAGAATTGTTCTAAATCTTTATAATTTGAGATATTTAATTTTTTATCTATACTTGCTTGCTTTTTTTTTTAAATTTATTTATTCATTTTCAATCAGAGAGAGAGAGAGAGAGAGAGAGAGAGAGAGAACACCAGAGCCACCACCTTGTGGGTCTGGCTTATGTGGGTACTGGGGAATTGAACCCGGGGCCTTGGGCACTGGAGGCAAGTGCCTTAACCGCTGAGCAATCTCTCCAGCCCTATACTTGCTTGCTTTTATTTAGTTCTCTTAAATACTGTATTAAGTACTTATGCACCTACAAGGATTTTTAATTTGTTTTTATATATCTTTTAAATTGACTAAAACTTTTAAAAGCTACAATTTGAAATTATATAATTTATCAGTGGCTTTTTAAATAGTGGGAAATAAATGAGTAAATGGAAATAAAAGTGTCACTGATTAGCTTTACTTATTTCTTTAGGCAGGGTCTTGTGTGTTCCAAGCTTACCTTTCTATTAAGGCAAGCTTTCTTATTGGCCAAGTAGACTAGCTGACTAGTTAAAACCCCCAGGAATCCTCTTATCTCTGCCTCCCCAGAGCTGGGATTACAAATGAAAGACACCATGTTCAGCTCTATTATGTGGGTTTTGGAGATTGAACCCAAGTTCTCATGCTTGAAGGCAAGCACTTATTGACAGAGCTATGGCTCCAGCCCTGAAGGTGGTCTTTAACTTCCTGATCCTCCTCCTCACCTTCATCTTCTCACTTCTGCCACTAGGGCTATTTCTAGCTATTTTACTGAAATATTCTTTTTCCTTCGGCCTTTGAGCAATCTTGAAATATTTAAAGAATTATGTTTTTCTTTTAGATACTCAAATAGACAAACAACAAACTTAAATATTACAATAAGTATGTTTTCTATCCAATATAAAAAAGAAAACGTAATTGTAATCCACAAAATTCTTCATAGCGCAAGAACTAATCAAAACATCCTGTGTTACTAAAAACCTTAAAATTTTCTCTGGGAAAATCAAGCTTGATAAAATAGCAAAAATGTTCAAATATGACAAGTATATTCTCTCTGTCTCTCTTCTCTCTATCTCTCTCTCTGCTTGCAAATAAATACATAAAATCCTCTTACCTCTGCCTCCCAAATGCTGGGATTAAAGGCATGCACCACCACACCTGTCTAAAAATTTTTGTTTAATTATATTTTTATTGAACCATTAGAAAACCTGTTACCCCCACAATATTTTATTAGCTATAGGAAAGTTTAAAAATTTAATAGTAAATATCCAGATACTTACCTACCTACTATTTATATTCTATAACTAATATTTTTCTATACTTGCTTGTTATATGTATCCATCTATGCATCAGTTCATATTAAGAAAAAAATCTTATTTTAAAAGATACTTAGGGGCTCCTTGGTCAGCAGGTAAAGGCACTTTCTTGCAAAGCCTGATGTTCCGGGTTTGATTCCTAGTACTCAAGTAAACCCAGATGCACAAAGTGTCACAGGTGTTTGGAGTTTGTTTGCAACAGCAGGAGACCCTGGCACGTCCATCCTCCCCCCCTCAATATTAACAAAAACCTTTGTAAAAATTATACTTAGTATTTCAATGTAAGTATTACTAGCTAGAGTTTAATATTTATTTGTCTGTATCTATTTATAGACTTATAACTTGGCACAAAGTGTTTCAGTATTGTGTCTAAGACCACTGATGGTTTGAATGTTTTGGCCCCATAGACTCACATTGACCTTATAACTTGAGTCTCTAGCATCCTGCCTGGAGGAGTTGTCACTGGGGGAGGATTGTTTTTGGAGATGGATCTTGAGTCCCACTCTTAAGGTATGTTGAGAACAGTTTGAGCTCTGGAGGTTGGTAGTGCCTCTCTGCTTGGATCTATAGAAGTGAGCCAATTTCTTCCACCATTGATGGTGTTCTGAAATTTTTTTTTTTTTCGAGGTAGGTTCTCACTCTAGCCCAGGCTGACCTGGAATCCACTATGTAGTCTCAGGGTGGCCTTGAACTCATGGTGATCCTCCTACCTCTGCCTCCCGAGTGCTGGGGTTAAAGGCATGCGTCACCATGCCTGGCTTTTGTTCTGAAACTTGTAAGCCTGAATAAACCCTTTCCTCTCATAAGCTGTTTTTGGTTGGGTGTTGGTCCAGCAAAGTGAAGCTGACTGCAACATCCAGTTAGTAAGTGGCCAATTCAATCTTCAAACCCAGGCAATTTGTCTTTGACTCTATCATAGGTTGTGTTCCTGTACTGCCCTATAAAAGAAAAGCTGTGTCTACCTGAGAGTCTTAGGCTATCTCAAAGTTAATTATAATTTCCCTGGTTTTACAATTCATTGTCTTTAGTTGTGTTTACCTTTTTGGAAGTGAGGGGAGGTCCTGGACATAACAATAATGTTTTGGGGCCCCCAAGAATACACCAGTATTTGACCTACAATGTTGAGTTGAGCCATTTTATTTTTTGAGGTAGGGTCTCATTCTGTAGCCCAGGCCAGCCTGGAACTTGCTAAGTAGCCCAACCTAGTTTTGTGCATATGTGTTCATGTAGAGATCAGAATGATCTCTGGTGCCATGCTCCTTTTTGATATTATTTATTTTTGTGTGTGTTGGTATACATGTGCCACCATGTGTGCAGGTCAGCAAACCACCTTGGGGTGTTTGTCCTCTTTTTTCCACTTTTTGCTCAAAACAGGATCTGTGGGTCCATGGATTAGTGGAGGAGTTGCAGCGTGCATCAACTCCCTGTTCGACCATGGAGCTGGGAGAGCAGGGGCTTGGAATAGCCGTGAGCCGATGGGCATAGCCGCCTGGGAGAATGCGGCAGTGGGCAGTTCTTGTTTATTGTATAGATAACAGTTGTTTATATAGAGGAGTAGGCAGAGGTAGGGGCATAGGCATCAAAGAGATTGGTAGGGGCAAGATCTGTGGACATCTCATGATTTGATTGGTGGGGGCCAGTACCCTTTGGATACCTATTTTGCGTAGATAAATTGAGGTGGCTATGTGACTCTATACATGTATATGATGTCAGCAGAGGAAATCTAACCTTATTGTTTAGGTTTGTTATTGCAGCTGGACTAAGTTTAGGCCTTGAATTGCCTGCTTATCTCAGGGCACAGCTGCGGCCTGCCTGGGGACTGGAGTGTCCAGGATTTGCTGAGATTTATAGGGGTCCTCAGACTGTCTCAACTTCCTTAACAGAAGGAGACAGTCTCAGTAGCCTGCCAGACTCAGCAAAACCCAATATCCTCCATGCCCCTTTATAGCAGGATACCACAACTCCCCCTTTTTATTTTTATAATGGAGCAGTGGCATCATAATCCTCTGCTATTTTAGGCAAGTTTGATACTGTACTAAAACTTGGTTGGTAGTGACCCGAGCAATATTTGCTGTTTGATAAACTGGATGATGTAGAGGCTAGGAGCAGCAGGGTTCCTATAGCAAGGAGTGGGTTAAGGCATGGGAAGAGCCAGGAAGTCAAAGGAGTAGAGAACAAAGGGGTGGGGGCATTGGGAACATATAAGACCCATTGACATAAAAACAACATTTTCCCCCAAGTCCATGGCCCCTTGTTCAGCAGTGATGAGGTTTAGTGTCCTCTGGTTCTAGAGCACTGTTTCAGCAAGAGAAATCAATCGTCTCTGGAGGGACTCAAGCTGCTGGTGGTTGACATCTCTGAAGTCTCCTGGGAGGTGGTGGGTCTGGGCAAGGGCAGCTCCTTGGACCCCTGAGGCTCCTACAAGGAGAGTTCCATCACAGCACACCAACCAGGAGGGATGAAAGTTTTTTTCTGTTGGCAAGGGCTGGGCCAGAAGGCCACTTCATTTTCTGCAACCTGTGGGATAATCATAGCTAGAGAGTGATAAGTGGGGGTGGAGGAATTCACACACGGACTAGAATGTCCTTCACACCATAGCAAGGCTGGAGCCCTGATGTGATGCAGGTGGAAGCTGTAAGAGAAACGTTGGAGAGGCATCTAGCATCAGTGGGCCTGGAATTAAACAGACAAAGGGGATATCCATCCTTTGGCTAAAGAACTAAAGATTTCGAAGAGCCTTGGGTGGAGAATAGTTTGTTATGGGGACAAGGTGTTTAAGAGTTATGTTCAGTCAGCATAAGACTGGAAGGGGATTGTAAAAGAAGCAATTTGAGGCATTAGGGTGGATGGTAAAGGGAGAAGGTCATTGGAGGTTAGCAGAGCGAGATAGCCCCACTGAGAGTAGAATTTGACCTGTATGGATAAAGCAGATGACATACATTAACAGTTATTAGAAAGATATATATATATATATATATATATATATATATATATATATATATATATATATATAGCATTTAACTTTAATAACAGCACGTGTCACCTTGGCCAGCTGTGAGGAGGAAGAAAACTGAAATTAGTAAAGCTGCTGAAAGAGTTAACTTCAAGGAGGCTAAACTTTTCCTGTTTCAACAGCTGAAGAATTTCAAAGAACCTGGCTGAAAAAAAGTCCTTGAAGATAAGAGCGCTGTCCCGAGAAACAGGCAGGGCAATACAGCTGTGAGATAATGGATTAGCATGTCTTAAAAGTTACTTGTACATTGAAGAAGTTATCTAGTTACTTTAACTCACATAGGATTTATAGTTAACTATAATATTTTACCTCTGTAAATCCTGCTTAATTGTACTTCTGTTTGATAAATTTCTTTACTAGAAATATTTTAGGGTTTTGGAGATGAAACCCCACTTTTTCTTTGTTTTACATTATTCTCTTAAGACCTGTTAATTGGGCAAGAGAGCTGCTGGTCAGTTCTTGTATATACAAATATAGCTTGTATTAATTTGGCCTAAATTTGAGCCTGTGGTCTTGGTGTTTGTAAGTTTAACATCTGTCACTTTAGGAGAGAGGATGATTTAGTACTTAAAACTGACTCGTTGTGGTCACTTTTTAAAGAGTATTGTGACCAGTCTTTTTGTTTGTTTGTTTTTTTGAGGTAGGATCGCACTCTAGCCCAGGCTGACCTGGAATTCACTATGTAGTCTCAGGGTGGCCTTGAACTCATGGCAATTCTCCTACCTCTGCCTCCCGAGTGCTGGGATTAAAGGCGTGCGCCACCACGCCTGGCTGTGACCAGTCTTTTGACATAAATGAAAATTAATTTTCTTAATGAAATAAACCAAGCAAATACCTTTGGAAATTATTATATCTAGTATAGAAATTTATAATTTGAGCTTTTACCAAAATTCTGGAGTAGATCCTTTTTTCCAAGAATGCCAAATGAGAAAAACCATTGATAAGTATCTCTAAATATTGAACAGCCTGATCTTTAACACAGATTTATAAGTAGAACACTTTCTAGTGGTATTTTCCCCCCTTTGTTTTTATAAGCAAGTAGAGAACATATAGCATTTATAGTAGTTAATGTCTCTAACCATTGAGCAATAGATGAAAAAACTGTCTATAGAACTTAGTCTTTCATCCTTTATAGGATTAAGAGAAACTGTGTCAAGTTGACTTAACTGTTTATCAAAGTATGTAAAATAAGTAATCCAGTATCAGAAGAATTAGACATCATTATTAACAGGAAATATTAGACATTTTATGTAATACCTCTATGGATATAATTTTAAGAAAATTGACAACCCATGTCTTTAATAATGCTTATTAGTATAGATATATCCATAGATTTTATAATCTATGGGTGTAAGATAATAACTTTATCATATCTGGAACAATTTTGTTACCTTTAAAATCTCTGAATATCTCTGACAAATCATCCTTGGAGAAATTTTTAAAAACTGATTGAAGTAGACTGAAAAAAAAATAAGTCTGTGGCATAGCTAAGAGTATAGAACATTGTACAATCAGAGAAGTGACTTGAAATGACCCAGAAGGGAGAATTTTTTATTTTCTGTCAATCCCCTGCCTCAACTCTGTAAAAATCTAAGTGTCAGTTAACAGCTGGCTGAGGTCTGAAAGCCTCTGAGCCTTTGGCTCATTGTCTGGGAGGGGCTAGCCTGAGTGTTCCTTGTTCCCAGCCGCAGGAACACTGAAATCCAAATCCAGCCAAGGGGAAAAACATTTGGTTCAGAATGGCGGAAAAACATTAATTCTCTAGCATATATAGTTAGAGAAATAAGAGAACAGTTTTATCATTGGCAAAGACCTTGAATAACCTAAAACGGAGACTCCTTTGTTTCAGATCCATAAACATCAGAAATACTGTATGTGCCATGAGGCTTAACTTACTTTTACATCTGTATAAACAAATGTTATACAGAGAAAAAGCCTTATAAATTAATTTAAATTAAGTCTATTGAATTAAACTTAAGTAAACTTAGGTAAACTTAGGTATCTATGTATATTTATTAAAATTAAAAAGAGTTGAGCAGAAATTTATTGACCTCTGTTGCTAGGATACTAAGAATGCAGGCCTCATTAACACCTTATCTTTACACAAGTGAATGCAGGCCAGCTTTGGACTCTGGCACCGGGAGTTTTGTTTATTTTTTCTTTAACTAGAGACAAGCAGCAGGCTGGCAGGTGAGTGGAAGCTCTAGTTTTCTGCCTTTCCTTAGGAAAAAGCTAAAAGATGCTGTTTAGTTGTCTGTCTCTGTTTAGATAGCAAGTTTCTGTACCCAATAGGGGAGACTTTTTTTAGTTAGATCTTGTAGTTGCCTTACTGCCTTTCTTTAACTTGAGAGAAGCAAACAAAAGAGAGGAAAAAAACGAACCCCTGAAGAGAGGCAATTAACCTCTGAAGGAGAGGCTATTAAGATAAAGAAAATCAATGGGCCCCTTGGAGAAGGGGCTAGGGAAACTCTGTAGAATAGGCTATTGGGATAAAGAAACTAAAGAAAAGACTTGCCTCATGTAGGGGCAAGACCCTGGGGCCATCCAGGGCCATAAAAAAAAGAGAGTTACCCCCCTCAGGATGGGGGCCAGACCCCAGGTACCCCCCCTGGGCCCTATGTCCCTTGTGTGAAGGGAGGCTCACGTTCCCTGCATATTCCAGAAGTCCAGCTGCTCAGCCTGTAGAAGGTGGGTGCCTGCTGTGGGTCCAATGTTATTCACATGTATCCAGAAGTCCTTTTGTTTGTTGGGCGTTGGTTGCCTGTTGTTCTGGGGGTTTGTTGCCCCACCTTGGTTCGCCAAATGTGGGTCCATGGGTTAGTGGAGGAGTTGCAGCACTCATCAACTCTGTGTTCATCCATGGAGCTGAGAGAGCAGAGGCTTGGAATAGCTGTGAGCTATAATAGCTATAATCAGTAAGATGCTGAGACAGAATAGAGAAAAGCTAGCCAGGTTTCAGCCAAGGATAGAGGCCCAGAGGAAACCAGAAGGTGCTGAAAACCTAATTTCTCATCTTGACATAAGAATGCATACTCCTAACTTGGATTAGAACACGTGCCTGATATTGATCTATGAGGCCCCCTGCTCTCCACAATGGAACATACTATGATCCCAGCCTCACCAGATATGGGCAGATTCTTTAATCCATCTTCCAGATGTAAGAACAAATCAGATCTTTCCCCACCTACCTGAACGAAACCCTATAAAGGTGATGGGCTGACCTGAGTCTTCCCTTTTTTCCTGAAATCCTATCCTCTGGGGTATCCTGAGCTTCCCCTACTTGAGTCTCAGTTCCTAGCCCCAGATGTTCAGCCGGGTGGGGAAAGGAGACCTAACCCTGTCTTTTTTAATGTCTCTTTAATTCTGGTCTCTCTGCTCTATGTATCTGATGGTCTCCAATTTACCATGTGTAGATTCCCTTTCAAGATCAGCCATGTGGGCTCACTCTTTTTTTCCCCATTGCCCCCCTTGAGACAACAAGCCAAGTGTGTTCACCTCTAATCCTAATCTCTCTGCTCTATCTGTTTCATGGCCCCTGAATTCACTATGTGCAGATTGCCACCTGGGATCTGCCACATGGGTTCACAGCCCCTCTAAACCTTTCCTCAAAGCTTTCCTGGGTTCAAAGGCCCTTTTGAACTTCACCTTCTAAGCCCCAGTTTCTTTGGCTTTCCACGTGTTTACAGCCCCTTCTGAACTTCACTTTGTAAGCCTTAGTTCTAGTTCTCATGGATTCCCAGCTCCATTCTAGCTTTACTCTCTAAGCTTCAACTTCTTGTTAACTTCTACTTTTCTGAGATATGATTCATACATGAAAATGTTCCAGTTTTCCTTTCTCAGTCTCAATTCCCTTTATATAAACACCAAATAAACTCAATTCTTAATTTGTCCTTGTGGTTCCATCTTTATTATTTTACATTAAAGATTAGGAAAGAACCCCAAATGGGATTTATAAAACTGGGGGACCCCCCTTGAACTCCCAAATTCCCACATCAATATAATACATAAGAAAGTGATTAAATCTTGCTTATGAAGTTTACATGGAAAATTGTTGTTCTGAATGTAATCTTTAAATTGAAAATAGAAATAGACAGCAATGGAAATTAATTTATTTTTCTAGATTTACCTTTACAGTGCAAGCAGTTTTCAGATAATTCCATCTTAATACCATGTTTTTTTTTTTTTTTTTTTTGGTTGGGTCTCACTCTAGTCCAGGCTGACCTGGAATTCACTATGTAGTCTCAGGGTGGCCTTGAACTCATGGCAATCCTTCTACCTCTGCCTCCTGAGTGCTGGGATTAAAGGCGTGCGCCACCACGCCCGGCTTAATGCCATGTTTTCTAAAGCATGTAGTAAAAATGTACCCAGCATCCAAAGGATAGGTACCTATTATTTGGGGATATCCTCATATGTAAAATCAAAACAGATTTCTCTCTGGATTTTACAGCATAATAGAGAAGATAGACATTAAATAATTTGTTAGATAATAAATTAGATAATACTGAGATAGGGCAACTTGGTGTAATTTGGCAAAGAAAAATTTAGCCTATATAATAGAGTGGTTCTCTGACAGGCATTTTGAAAGAAGATAAGTATATCAGTTACTTGTTGCTATGACAAAAACCTGACAAAAGGAACTTAAGGAAGGAAGGATTTCTGTGGCAGGTTCATCATGGCAAGAAAGTCATGAAGCAGCTAGTGTGTCTGCAGTCAGGAATCGGAGAGCCGTGAATGCTGTCCTCTACTGTCTCCTTTCCATTCAGTGTGGGACAGCATCCGAGGAATGGTGTCACCCACTTTCAGGGCAAATCTTCCCTGCTCAGCTAAACCTTTTTGGAAACACTGTGATAGATATACCCAGAGATGTGTTTCCATGGTGATTCTAATTCCAGTCAACTTGTCCATGCAGATTATCACAACAAATAAAAGGCCTATGTCATTGTGGTCGTTTGAATAATGTCCTCCAATAGATTCAAAAGTTTATTATAATTGTAAATTGTCTCCAGCCAGTTCTGGCTGGAGGAGGTGTGTCACCTTGGCCAGATCCTAGGGTTCAGTCCTAAAGTGTTTCTGGAGTGGGTCTGGAATTCTAGCTTTACATATGCAAAAATCAGTCTGAGCTGAAGCCTGGAGTTCTTGTTTGTTAGTTTAGAGTGCTTGCTTGAGGTGCTGGTGGTGGGCTTCTGTCTCTGTCTCTGCTTGGATCTGTGAAAGGGGGCCAACCTTTTTCCTTAACTTCCCCTGGGTCTGTTACTTCAATAAATACTTTCCTCCCCAAAATTATGCCTAGTTTGGAGATTCATCCCAGTGACATGTGCCTGACTACGACAGTCACGATGGAAGACGATAGTAGTGGATTTCAAGGAAAGAGGATACACAATCAGATTTGCATTTAAAAACATACATGTAGTAAGTATGGCTTTGAGAACAGAGGACTTGCAATCACAGCACTCTGGAGGCTGAGTCAGGAGCTTCATGATTTTGAGGCCATTCTGCTCTACCATAAGGAGTTTACAGCCAGCCTGGTTGCATACTAGTCTCTGAGCAGTGGTTTTATTTCTAGTACTTTGTCTTAAATAGATAATTAAATATGTACAAAGATCGAATTATAGAACTAAAAAAATCAATATGCAGAAATATGTTCGCAATAATAAGTGAAGAGAATAAAAAAGTATCTAAAAATTCTCCTTTCTCTATATACCCTCACTATTTAAGGATGATCAGAAAACTGGGAGTCTATTTATGTCTTGTTCCTTCTCTCTTCCTGCTCAGTCTCAGCAGGCTGAACTGATAAGTGCCCATTGGGCCATACCTGGTAAACAGAATAAACTCAAGCTGAATATGAGTCATGTCTTCTTACAAAAATAACAGTGTAGGCTGGAGAGATGGCTTAGCGGTTAAGGCCTTTGCCTGCAAAGCAGAAGGACCTGAGTTTGATTCCCTAGTCCCCATGTGTAGCCAGATGCACAGGTGGCGCATGTGTCTGGAGTTTGCAGTAGCTTGAGGCCCTGCCGTGCCCATTCTCTCTCTCTCTGCCTTTCTCACACTCTCATTGTCTCTCAAATAAATTAATTAATTAAAAAATACCAGTGTAATTTATTGGTTGAAGGTAGACATGGTTCACGTTATAAGTCCACTTTATAAATGCCAGTGATAAAGAAATGAATTTGGGGGCTCAATTGTTAAATGTGAAACAACAGAGAAACTGGAACCAAGATGCTAGGAATGTAAAATGGTTGCAGAGCCTGCTCCCCATTTTGGGTCCCCAGCACTCACATAAAGCCAGATGCACAGCATGCTGCACATGTATCTGGAGTTTGCAGCTGCAAGAGGCCCTGGTGCACCCATGCTCTCTTGCTCTCTTCTCTCTCTCTCAAGTAAAGAAATAAAAATAATTTTAAACAAAAATGAATTGTCCAAATTCTAGTAATAACAACAGCTTATTAAACTTTTTGAATGGTTGATTTACCTGGCTTGAAGATTTACAGGTACTTTTGGAGAACCTAAGGCATCATATGCTCTTCTACCTGCTCCATCACCATCTAGAAATGGAATGGCTGATGAGAGGAAGCAGATGTGAAAGTTTCACAGATACTCTGCCAGACCTTTTCCAGGTATTGTTTTATATTCCTTCCCACAGAGTTGCCCTACATGCTTGTCAACACTTGGTGTAGTCAAGCTTCTTAAAATCAGTTTCAGGCTATGAGGTGATGTCTCACTGTGTGCGTAGACAGCTTTATTGTGATAACAGTTTATATACTATACAGCTCTTCCATGGAAAGTGTATACTTCATTTTTTCTACTGTCACAGTTAATGTGCAACTACCACCACAGCCCATTTTCATGCTTCAGTAAACCCTGTATTTTATTTTTTAATATTTTCTTTATTTTAAAGCAGAGAGATACAGAGAGAGAGATAGATAGAGAGAACACCAGGGCCACCACCTTGTGGGTCTGGCTTATATGGGTACTGGGGAATTGAACCAGGAGCCTTAGGCACTGGAGGCAAGTGCCTTAACAGCTGAGCTATCTCTCCAGCCCAACCCTGTATTTTAAACTAACACCATCCCATCACCTAACCCTATCCCCACCCTCTGTCCTTAACCAGTAATCTATCTCTGTTGTTTTTAATAAATGGAGAAAGGAGCTGGTCCTGAAGTCTGCACTGAGTTTTCCCTGGCTGTGCAGCATACCCAGGGAGACAGGGCGGGGCTGGGCTGAGCTGAGCTTCTCTCTGTGGTCCGGTCTGGCTGCTGGGGCTCCGCTTGTCTGGCTGGCTGGCACTGGGGTGTGGGCCTGCTCCATGTTATAGCTCTGGAAGCAGCGTTCTGCTGACAGCGGCAGCGGGCACAGAGGGGACCTGGGGAAGGAGGGAGCAGGCATGCTCTGAGTAGCAGTGGCTCTGGCGGCAGTGGCTGGGACAGCTGTGGGGACCCTGGCAGCTGTGGAAGCATGCCCATGGGCCTGAAAACCTGTGGAAGTGTTACAGCCCTTGGAAGCATGGCTTCTTGTGTCTTCAGCTCATCTCTTCAGAGAGAATAACGGGCAGAGAGAGACCTGGGGAAAAGGCATGGAAAATAATCCCGTTTCTTGTAGAAGCATCGTTGGTTAAATAGAAGTAGAGGAGGAGGGAGGGGAAGGGATGGGCAACGGAGATTGGCAGTAACCAGCGACCTGTGAATACCTGCTTTGCATGTAGACGTGAGCTTGGCACATATCAGAGGGTGGGGGCAGAGGAACTGCCACCTTCCAGGCACAGCTGGGGTGCGAACTTGGATTCATGTGGCTTGCTCAGGGAGCCTGGATTGTCAGGGTTGACGATGGAGCTGGGAAACTCCTACCAGATTACCACTGGGGTTTCAAACCTGTTCAAACATCATTAACCCTTGCCCTTCACGTCCCATTAGCAATACCAGCATATCTCTGTAGATTTCCGTGCTTATATGAATGGGATCGTGTATGACTGATTCCTTTCACTTAATGTTTTCAAGGTTCATCCATGTCTGAACCTTTATGGCTGAATAATTCTGTTGTGTGGATATAGCAAATACCACCCATTTGCCAGTTGGACACTTGGATTTTTTCTACTTTTGTACTATTATGAATAATTGTTCAATAAACATGTGTGTACATGCTTTTGAATAAGTCTGTTTACATTTTCTTGGATATATTCCTAAGAATTGAATTGATGTGTCATACCATAGAATGGTAGCTGACTTTTAGCAACTGACCCCTGTTTTTCAAAGTGTTTATGCTACTTGACATTCCCAGCAGCATGGCTCCAGTTCCTCCATTGCTTCACTTTGGCTAGAACTATTCTAGAGGATGTAAAGTAGTATCACATGGGATATGTGGCTTTTTTGACACAGTGTTACTGCGTACCCCTAGCTGGTCTGCAGCTTGCTATCGTGTAGCGTTAACCTCCTGAGTGCTTCCATTATAGGCTGGCAACGACATATCAGGCTTTTTTTTTAATAGACAAGATTTTTTTTTGAACTTTTTATTGACAACCTCTGTATATATATACCATGGTCATAATCCCCTCCCACTACTCTCCCTTTCCCCCTCCTGAGTCTCCCCTCCACGGAATCCCTGCTTTCCAACTAGTTATAGACAAGGTTTTATTCACTGTGTAGTCCAGTCTGTCCTGGATTGGTTTTCTGAGTGCTAGGGTTATATGTGTATGCCACCATGCCTGAATTTGTGTGCAATTTTTTTGGAGCTACTGTTGTGGGCACTGCTAAATGAGGGCACAGAGAACAAAGGGTTAACGATGTTTGAACAGGTGAAACCCCGCTAATCCGGTAGGCGTTTCCCAGCTCCGTCATCAACTCTGATTCCCAATCCCCATGAGCAAGCCACAAGAACCCAGCGTTCCCACCTTAGCATGACTGGCAATGGGTGTCAGACCTAAGTAACAAATTTCCCATCCCCACAGACCGTGGCTAGAATCATGTATTTCCCGCCACTCAGGCCCCCCAATTATATAAGTTAGGTATTCATAGGTTGTCTACACTCACCTATCCCCTTGAAGACCACCAACTCACCACCCTGAATGACCAATCTCCTTGCTCTCCCCTATTCCTCATCCTCCTGGCTTCCTTTCCCTATAAATGTAAGCTCTCCCCATTCAATAAAGAACGGGTGTTTTGCCCATGGTCCTTATGTTCTGTGTCCCAGCTAAAACTATTTTATTAGATCTTTTTTTTGTTTGTTTTTTTATTTTATTTTATTTTGAGGTAGGGTCTCACTCTAGCCCAGGCTGACCTGGAATTCACTATGGAGTCTCAGGGTGGCCTTGAACTCATGGCATTCCTCCTACCTCTGTCTCCCAAATGCTGGGATTAAAGGCGTGCGCCACCACGCCCGGCTTAGATTTTGTATTTAGTTTTAGAATGCCTAGGAATTTATTTTTTTCTAAATTTTTTTTATTTATTCATTTTCAAGCAGAGAGAGAGAGAGAGAGAGAGAGAGAGAGAGAGAGAGAGAGAGAGAGAGAGCGAGCGAGAGAGCGCACCAGGGCCACCACCTTGTGGGTCTGGCATATGTGGGTACTGGGGAATTGAACCAGAGGACTTAGGCACTGGAGGCAAGTGCCTTAACCTCTGAGCCATCTCTCCAGCCCTGCCTAGGAATTTCTATCGAAGCATTTTTGTCATGTGTAGATAGGAACAGTTTTAGTTCTTCCTTTCTGATCTTTTACTTAAAAAATTTATTTATTTGCAAGCAGAGAGAGAAAGATGGTTTGAGAGAATGGGCATGCCAGGGCCTCCAGTCATTGCAAAGGAACTCCAGATGCCTGTGCATCTGGCTTTACATGGGTACTGGGGAATTGAACTTGACTCCTTAGGCTTTGCAGGCAAATTCCTTAACTGCGGAGTCATCTCTCGAGCCCTGATCTTTTACTTTTAAAGTTTCATTGTTTTACCGAAATGGCCAGGATTAGGATTATCAGGACAATGTTGAATGGAAGTAATTAACCCTCTCTCATTTTTAAAAAATATTTTATTCATTTTCAAGCAGAGAGAGAGAGAGAGAGAGAGAGAGAGAGAGAGAGAGAGAGAGAGAGAGAGAGAGAGAACAGTAGGGCTACCACCTTGTGGGTCTGGCATATGTGGGTACTGGGGAATTGAACCCGGGACCTTAGGCACGGGAGACAAGTGCCTTAACCGCTGAGCCATCTCTCCAGCCCCCTCTCTCATTCTTTTTTAAAAATATATTTTATTTATTTAAGAGAGAGAGAGAGAGAGAGAGAGAGAGAGAGAGAGAGAGAGAGAGAGAGAGAATGGGCACAGCATGAACTCCAGACACAT
>PVHP010017890.1:0-33859 GCA_004024765.1 Zapus hudsonius | reverse complement strand
AAGATTGTGAGAGCCGTGGTGGGGGAGACTGTCCGGAGGCATGGCACCCATCAGTAACAACACACTTGGGCCAGGAAGACCGGGATGAGTACTAAGATATACAGGATCCCTTGCCACAAGGACTAATACAGACAGCCCAAGGAGGAGGATATACAACTGATCAGGGATGGGGAGGGGGGGAATTGGGGAATTCGGGATAGCAACGCGTGGTTTGTCCACTAAATAATGTAACTCATTATGGACAATAAATATATATTTAAAAAAAAATAAGTGCTGAAGATTAAGTCACAGAACAATCTATGAATCCAAGAATAACAGGGATCTCATTTCTAATTAGAAGGATATACATACACTGTTCTAAAAAATATCACTTGACTCCATAGTCCTGAATTTTGGTAGATCACCATTTCCATAAATACTGCTTTCCTCTAAAGAGTCATTGCCACCACATTAGAACTCTGGGTCTCATTTATGTCTGGATGCCCTACTGTCCCTTTCTCCTAACCTCTAGCAGAATTGTGAAAATGTTAGGATCATTAAAGCAAACTAAATTGTGAATATTCTTAGGTTATTTTTTTAAGTTAAGCCTAAAGGAGTCCTTCAGTGTGTGGTTGCTCATGGCTGTAATCACAGCAGCTTGTAGGCAGGTGTAGGAGAGTCCTGAGTGGCGACTTTCACTTGAGAAGCACACATCTGTGTTTCACTGTCATTTTTTCGGTGAGCTTCTTTCTCTGAATGCCAGCGTTTAGCTCTAAAGCATGCACTGTACCTTTTCACTACCTAATAAATTACTCATTCTTCTACATATGATAATGAATCATGTTCTGGTAGGTTCATAATATCATGTTCTTATTCTTCCCATTTCGCCATTACACCCTCTGCCCCTTTCCTTCTGCTCATTAGCTCCCCCTGTGCCATTGTCACAAATAATGGCATTAACTTCTCTTTCTTTTCTTCCTGCTACTTACAATCTCTCCTGTGGTGAGCCCTCTCTAGTTTCATGGTCTACACATATACACACACATACACACGCACACTCACAGGCATACACACACACTCACGCACACATAATGCACACACACACACACACACACACACACACACACACACACACTTACCTTTGTTTGCTCAGTGTGCTCTCTTGGTCTCCCGATCAGTGACAATAGACATCATTGGGTAGTATCCTTCTAGAGTTGGCATTTTATCATTTTCCCTGGTAGTTAAAGAAATGGTTCCTTCTCTGTGGTATCCATGGAGAATCTCAGCTTTAGATTATCAAGTCACACTTGTGCCTCTGTGTCCAGAGCCCATGATGCCTCCACAGTTCACCAGAGTGTATTTGGCCTTCAGTGGCTATTTCAGATCTCAGTCAGTGTCCTGCGGCACCTGTGCTGCTGTGAGGGGATGAGTCCTCACTGTACTTGCATCTGATACCCAAACTAGAAGGGGCAGTGTGGACAAGGTCCTGGCTAACAGCTGCTTCTTTTGGTGACATCTATAATAGGTTTATGTCCTTCAGCCTTCGTCTGTACCAAGAGTGTGGTTTTATAATTCTCATTTTTCTTCCTCATCTGGTGGTACAGATAGCGCAACATCTAATCCACTGTCTTAAAAACAAAAGCCCTTAAATCAAGAAATTTGCTATATAAACCTTAATTTCAACCCCCCAGGTTCAGTCTTATTGATATAGTCTATCTTTTATTGGAAATTCACACTTAGTAAATACATTGGTAAAATGCACCATGTGCCAGGGCACCACGTAGATGACCTAAAGTGGAACTGAAGTTTAAAACCTGCAGGGCATGGTTTCCTGAGCCTTACCTGCTCTGAAACTTCCTACAATAACATGTACTGTGCTTTGGTGGGAGGTGCTCTTATTCATGTTAATTTAATAGAAATAATGTTAACAATAATTATGTTAATAACAATGCTAACAATAATAATGTTAATATGTGTTCTTATTCTTGTGAATTTAATATTAATGATGACTAGCATTTTTGTAGATTTCATGTATATTCTATATTTTTATTATTAGTTTTTATGTGAGCAAGCAGGTGGTATGTGTGTAGAGATAGAAAGGGGACTTTTGGTTTTCTTGCCTCTGAAACCTCATTTGGAATGGAATTTCTCAGTGCTTCTCAGTCTACTTTGTTCTTAATCTTCATTGTTGTAGCACTTTGTGACTCCACCTACCATCAGCATCCTTCGATTTTGGAAGCCTCAAACAGTTTGTGGCTTCTTATCTAGTACCTGCAGAGCATTGAGGTAGGGTATCCAAGCTTCAGTGGAAAGTCCTTTACCCACTTCATCCACTGAGCTGAGTAGAAAGCTGAGATTCTCTATTCCTGCAGAAGTGGATAAAGCCATCTCCCCAGCCCAGATTTCATATAGAATATAATATCTATGTTCGTGTCAATGTTTATACATTAATCCTAATATATGAAAGGAACACCTACCAAAACAGAATTTATGATATTATATTACAAAGTATAAGTAATATCATGCACACTAGACATCCCTCAAGCACAGAGTTGGGGGTTTCTCTACTCTGTCTCCAAAGCCAGCTATTCTCCTAGCTCTAAGATGTACACTGGAGAGACCTACTTGTGGTGACAATTCAGTTTGTGACCAGTTGGTTCTATGCTTTTGGTTTCACTTTCACAATGTTATTCATCCTCTCACAGGAGTTTCATAAAATATACTCTAAAACTGCATACAAAACACCTGTTTTCTTCTTCCTTCAGAAATATTTTAGGAGAAAATGAAAGTTTAGGAGAAGCACTTTGAGATGCTACTAGGAAAAAGCAATTTTTTTGCTTAAATTATTATTATTATTATTATTATTGTTATTATTATTATTATTATTATTATTATTATTATTATTTTTGGTTTTTCAAGGTAGGGTCTTGCTCTAGCCCAGGCTGACCTGGATGGAATTCACTATATAGTCTCAGGGTGGCCTCTGCCTCCTGGGTGCTGGGATTTACGGCGTGTGCCACCACACCCTGCTTAGTTTAGTTTTAAGCAGTATTAATAGATGATATTGATGCTTGCATTCAGGTAAGGTCCAGCACTTCACAATCACTGTGTTTGTACATAAAGTTTTTGCGAAACTGGTTTCAGTTTGCTTCCAGGCCTACAAAAAATATAGGGTGGGATCCTTCATTTTATTGAACTTAAACTTGTGGAATTACTTCCCTCTCTAGATCTGTTTGTTATGTAAACAATTTGCTTTCTAAATAGAAGGCATTTTTCACAGTTGGCATGTTGAAATTTCCAATAGAAATGTAAGCTGAATTGATGAATTCATTAGGAGGCGTAGCAAAGGGTGATGCTCATTTATTTTCAAGGGATGACTACTGCCATAGAGATGCCTAGTAATTTTGTTTGTTTTGTTTATTTTCCCCTGCATAAAAGAATGAGTAAACCCATAGTTGCAGTAAAGGGAAAAATAGATAGAGAGGCTGTCAATAGAAGTCAAATGAATGGATTAAAAAAAGAAAAGAAAATATTTTATTCAGTTATATACAATCTTCCTTTTATTTGATGTACAGAATAAGACTAGATATTCTGTGTTGTCCTAAGGCATTCTCAAATTTCTGTTTGCTCAGATTAACTCCTCTAGTACCCTTGTTGCCTAAAGCCTACAGAGAGATGCTAGTCAAGCTGTTCGGGCTGACTGTAAACCTAAGGACTGAACAGAAGGAGGGCAGAGGCCCTATTTCAGCATCATGACAGGTCAATATATTTTACCTTTAATTATTCTCTTTATTCTCTTTGGATCATTTGTACCTGACGGAGAACAGCCAACAGTTGAGAACAGGGATGTCTTTGTTTCTTCGTGAATCCTAACTTCCCTTAAGCATAACTTCCTTTCCAAGGACACTAGAGAAACTATTTCACAGTTGACATTTTCTAGATAGATAAAGAAAGAAAGAAAGAAAGAAAGAAAGAAAGAAGAAAGAAGGAAAGAAGGAAGGAATGAAGAAAGGAAGAAATGGAAAGAAGGGTAGGGAGGAAGGAACAAAGGAAAAAAGGAAAGAAAGGAAGAAAGAAAAGAAAGAGAAAGTGAGGCAAAACTATTAATCCATTCCTTTTTTTTTTTGATGAAATGGGTTAACTTCCACAAAATGTCAAATGTCAAATAACATTTATTATTCGAAATTTTCACAAAATATAGAAATAAATGTATTTAACCAAAAATATCTAAGAAAAACTTTATAGATATAGATATAGATATAGGTTAGAGAGAGACATAGAAAGTAAGATTAGCCTATTGCTACTACAAACCAACTCCAAATTCATGCACCACTTTGTATGTCTGACTTTAGGTATCAGGGTATCAAAACTGGGCCATCTGGCTTTACAAACAAGTGTCTTAAACCACTGAGCATTCTCCCCTTTAACAGAGACAAAATTTATAAAGTAGAACAAGAATATAATAACAAATTGATATCTTTCATATAGAATTATCTCTTTGAATTCAAACCATATATAACATATATAACAACTGATTCTCTAATGTAAAAAAGTGATACATTTTCCTCATAAAGTCATAACGACACCGGTTTTGTACCTGTATTCTAGTAGCACTACCAACATAATGTGTTCAAAAGGTTAGAGTTAGAAATACTGATGCAAATTTCCCTTTTTTGCAATGTGGGGTTTACTCATTCTGTTGATCAGTGATACTAATAATGCATTACTTTGCCAGAAAAATGCAACAATGATGCCAAAAACCATCTTAAGAAAATAATCCATAAACAGAGTCTTCTGTAGAATATATTTCAAAGCAGTTGGCAAGAATAGATATATTTTATATTCTTTATTTGTTTATATGCCAGGGAGAGAGAGAAAGAGCAAAAGAGGAAAGAGAGAGAGAAAGAGAGAGAGAAGGAGAAAGAGAGGGAGAGAGAGAGAGATATGTCCACACCAGGGCTTCTTGTTGCTGCAAAAAATCTCCAGACACATGTGCTACTTTGTGTGAATATCCTGGGGGAAGTGAACCCAGGCCATCAAACATTGCAAGCAAGCACTTTTAACCACTGAACCATCTCTCCAAGTGTAGCTATATACTCTTAAAGAAATAAGTATGCTTAATTTACGTGTACAACTTATTTTGATAAATCAAGGGATTTATTTCCTTTATACTTGATACTTTTTGGCAAGAATTGACCAAGAAAACTCCCAATAATCATAGACTTCTAGATCTTTCAGTAGTACAAGACTTCCAAGTTTGTGACTTACTTTGGGGATATTTCTAAGTGGCACATTTTGGGCTTATATTCATAGTAACCTTTCTAAACCTGTGGTACAATGATCACAGAAGGGAAAGTTCCATGTTTCCTGTTATGCTTGTCCCTATTGGGAATGACTGCATTCTATAGAAGAGAAATTTTAGAGAAATTTTCTTTAACTTTTATCTTATGAATGATTCTATAATGGGAACAGAATGTTTCAATAGATGCTGCCCTAAGTACAAAATATATCAACTCTTTAAAATTTATTATGGAAGAAAGTTTATTTAGTACATAATTTCTATCTGTTTTTGTATGTTATGTATGTTTAATGTGCATAAATGTGTGTATACACGTTCATATGTGTGTTTTGGTCTGCCGTAAAACCTAGAGTTCACTAATTCAGCTAAACTTGATAGCTATGTAACCCGGGGAAGAGGGGGTGATATTTTTGTTTCCTCGGTGCTAACATAGCTTTTCTCTGGGTGCTGGGGCTTTGCACTCAGGCCCACCAGGTTGCATGGAAAGTACTTTATAGACTGATCCATCTTCTCTTGCCCTAATCCGATCTCTTAATAGTAAAATATCAAGCCATAGATATGAAAGCACAGATATCTGTAGATGTATTGTGTATAACTACTTTTTAGCCAAGTATGAAAGTATGGTGTCACATATTAGTAATGTGATCATGGATAAGGTTGAAACACAAGATTATAAGTAACACAGCATACAGAGTGACATAGTAAAAGCATGCCCCCCCAAAGACAAACTAAAAATTTGCTATATAAATTTAAATATTATAATCATACAGTAATATTGCATTTCTAATTGGACTTTCATGCAAGGACAATACTTTTGTCATTAAGAAATGTATTTGTAGAAAGTTTCTATCATATAGGCCACTTTTGATGGTAGCATAGGCTTTTTAATTTTAAAAATGTACTAGAGAGTGATTGCTTTTCAACCTTTTGACTAAGATCAAGTGTAAAAATCTAGGGAGTGACACTGACATTTTTGTCGGTATGAATGATGTGTCTATTATGTATTGTCAGTGGAGCGGATGAAGAGGTCTCTTCCACAGCATGGAACCCAGTGTTCTCAGAGTTTATAAAAGGATGAAAGGAAGAAGAAAAAGAGTGCTTCTACCTCACAGTAAAAAAAAAATATTTAGTTAAGAATTGATTGCTGTAAGTTAGCTTGCATATAAGTCAACTAAATGCCGAATAAATTTAAGAGATTAAAACACTAGTAGTGTAAACTTGTGTCAGTGGTGAGATCCTTGAGGAAGATGATGGGGGCCAGGCCAGGAATACTTTAGAAAGCAGGAGCATTAAATAGGGGACAATCGAAGGGAGAAATATCTATGCGGAGGAAACGGTTGAAATACTGGATTTGATCTGATTGGAATTTGCTAGAGCACCTGTTTCCTCCTCTTTGGTGCTCATGATACCTCAGATCATGAAGTCCATTGGAATAAAAGATCAAAATTTCACATGACAGAATTTACCATAGGAAAGTAACAGAACATTGAAAGGAAACAAACAATAGCATTGTCTTTAAAAAAATTAAACCAATAGAAGAATAGACAATCAAGACAGCGGATGTTGATGTCATCAGATTTCATGTATTGAAAAGATGACCATTGGGCTGAGGGTAAATAGTGGGTTCACACGATGCCTTGGGTTTATTTAACCCCAACTCCCACACACCAGTGAAAGGGCAAATCAAAAGCTTTTATATGTTTACTTTTACAGGACCCTTTAATATGCTAACATTAGGAATGAAAAGTGACCTCAATGGACATATGAAAGAAAAACAGGAAAGAAGGTGGGAGGAATTGGGAGGTTCAGAATATTGATGGAAAAAGACCTGAGTGAAATAAGATAAGGAAATGGGGTTAGGAGCAGGCCTACATAGGAAGCTAGTAAACTGAAGTCGCTACTTATGATACATACTGGTTCTTAAAAAAATAAAAAATAAAATAAAATAAAAGAACCAGAGCACTAGACTATCTTGAATTGCCTTAGGTCTTCAGTGATGTGACAAGATTTGTTTTCATGGGAAATTAGGTGAATCTTAGATGGACATATGAGAAATGTACAGCAACATGAAAATGAGAACATAGAAAACATTTCAGGTTGCTTGATAGAATTTTTGCCATACCCAACAAGAAGTACCTATTCTAAAAAAAATTATAAGTATTCACTGTGACTTTTTTTTTGCTGGCAAAATCAATCTTAGAAATGTCACTAGAGTAAACAACTTGTTCTTTGTAATAAATTTCAAAATTTAAAAAAGTGATTATTTCATTAAATTGAAAAGAAAATTCAAAATGGCAGCGACTTCTGTTATTTCACAGTCAGTCTAAATATCATCTTACGCATAAAGTCTGGAGTTGTTTACTGGGGCAAGAGGTTCTGGCATGCCTATTCTCTCTCTCTCTCTCTGACTCTGTCTCTCTTCTTGCAAATAAATGAAATATTATTTAAATATTAATTTCATCCTAATTTTTCTAAAGAAGTTCTGCCATTATTAATATAAATACAAATCTGTTCAATTTTCTTATAAACAACCAAACTAAAGTTCATGGTCAACATCTGTGAAATTTTTGTCATTGCTGTTGATAACTTTTTTTGTACTGTTTGTAGCTCGAGCCCAATGCCTGTAAAGGGATGCTAAGGCAGGCTTGATCACTAAGCAATATCCCCAGCTCCACGGCCATGCTTTCCTCAGATTTTTTTTTAAATCATAAGATATAATCACTTACTAAGACAGTGATAATTATCTAATAGTTATCTTCCAAAAAACATGAGAGGCTGGGGAGATGACTCAGGGGAAGAGTACTTGCTGTTCAAGCATGTTGACATGAGTTTGATCCCCTCATAAAATCCAGTCGTTGGCACTTATGCTTCTAAGTTCAGTGCTGGGGGTGGAGACAGAAGGTTACTGAGGCTCACTGATTAAGCAGTCAGACTGATACATGGAGAGTTCCAGGTTCAGTAAGAGAACTTGTCTCATGGAAGCCAGGCTGAAAAGTGAGAGAGGACACTGACATGCTCCTTTTTGTCTCTGCTCACATGACCAAGGAGCATTCACATCTGCATGCATGCATGCATACATGCATATGGTACATGCACAATGCTAGACCACACATACAACCACAACAAAAATGATATATGGAATGTCAGTAATTTCAAAATGAGTGTAATTAATTAGTGGAGAGCATGACCTTTAATGGATAGTTATCCTAACGACAAGTGAAAAGGGTCCCAATTATATGTTGTTGGCATTCCAGGTTTATATGGATCTTTTTCATGATTTTTTTCATTAAGTGTTTTTTTTTTTGGTAATTTTTATGTAAATAAATGTTAGAAAGAAGGAAATTTTAGAAGAGGTGATAAGAATTTCAGGGTAAGGATGATTGAACATATAGGATAACATAATGCATACTAACTGTAAAACTAGCATCATAAGTTATTTCTCTTAAGAATATGACTCTTTCAACCACTATAAAATATAATATGTTTACCATTTACATTGAAGAAAAAGTTTCATAAAAGTCCCAAACTCACATTTTTTGTGTGTCAGCATCAATTTTTAGGTATAAATTATTTAATGAGTATATATGACCTTGGCAACTTTTCTATGCTGCCCTTTAACGTCTGCTCGCAAGTGATGAAGTGAGTTGCTTGAGCAGTTATCAGTGATCACTTGATGTTGGTCTATGGGAAACCAGGCAACCATGACTATGGAAACCTTGGAGCATCCTGGGAAGTGAAAGCTCAAAACAAAATTGGGAGTTCATACATTTCATACCACATGCTGAGAAAATAGTTTCAAAATAGAAGAAGGCCACATGGCATGAGAAAGTAATCATATCAGGTGAATTACTGTTGGTGGCTCTTATTGTCTACATATGTATGGTGTGATCATCAGGTAACAATTCCTGCTCCACATTCCCCTAAAGAGTTGTTGGGGAGAACAATTTACAGCATGAAAACTGTTAGACAGCAAGTTGTCCAGAATTTTTCCAAAAAAACGTTTGACATTATTATTAGGCCAAATTCAATTTCAAAGTCAGAAAAATAAACAGGTTGCATATTCCTAATCCACCAGCAGCTGAATTTGGTTTTACACATTTACTATCTCATTTTGAACTGTTAACTGTTAATTTGAACTGTTATGTATAGTTGCATACAATTAATATTAATCCATTTTGGTAAAATAATTCATTTTAAAATTATTAACCAACTTCACATTCACTGTTTGATATTCAGTAAATGGATTAATGTCAATGTAGTATATATAGTAATTCTTGCCTCATCAGACTTTAAATAATAAATAAACATAATAAATTTTGCAAGTTTAGAATATATATAGTGAAGTGCATGGCAAAATCAAGATAGTTAACCTACCTGTCTTCAGTTACCATTTTCTCTGTGTGTCACTAGAAAAGTATGCCAGCAAACTTCAAGGACACAATAAACCATGCTTTACTGTAGTCAGCCTGTCATTAATTAGATGTCCAGAGTTTATTGTTGTGCAACTGAGGCTGTGTTTATTTCAATAACATATTCCCATTTCTCTCTACTCCCAGATTCTGGTGATTAGCATTCTGTCTCTGCTTTTATGTGTCCAAACGTCATATTCCACCTATGAATATAATCATTAAGTATTCTTTTCTGTGTATCTTAGTTCACATAGCATCCTACAAAACATCTCAAACTATGTGTGTTTGCTAAACTCTTTATCTGTTCACCCACCATCAATTGACACTCAAGTGGTTTCAGTATCTTAGCCATTATAAACCATATTCCATTCTAGATGTAATAATTTAAACTTCCATCAACAAAGGCTTCCTTTCTCTTCATTTTCCCCAGCACTTGCTATGTCTTATCTTTTGTGCTAATGGCCATTCTTACTGGAGACAAGTGATATCTCATCTTGGTCTTGGTTGGTATTTCCATAATGACTTGTGATGTTTAGCATATTTTTTTTACATAAAAGTTGTCCATTTTCGTGTTTTCTTTCAAAAATGTTTTAAACTTTTACCAATATTTCATGCGGTTTGGGCTTCCATATTAAAATACCAGTAACAAAAACTTATTTCTGAAACTACTTTTGGAGAAATGAAATCCAAAACCAAGCCAAAAGATTGATATACGATTGAACCTTGGAGCTCTGTCACTAGTTGGAAGATCAAAGGGAAATCAGGCTTGTTTGGCCTCTTTGACAAGGGTGATGATCTCTCTTTAATGGTGATAGAGCCCTGTGAGCCCAGTCATCTCCTGAAGGCATCTCATCTCAATGCTGTCACTTTGAGAAATAAATTTCAGCATTTGAAATATTCAGGCTATAACAAAGCTCTTATCCAATGTATACATTCTAAAATATCTTCCTTTCAATTTCATGCAGTTTTAGAATACTGATGTTTTGCAATCTACCATGCCTATACCTAGATATGCCTTAGCTTATCTAAGAACTTCTTAGGCTAAGGTATATTTCCTTTATGTTTTTATATCTGTCCTGTATCATACTGTCATTGAGGACAACTTCAAAGAGCTTCAGAAATGACTTCTTTTTATGATGACTTTACACTCCAATAGCCACAGGAGAGGTGACCTTGAAACCAGATAGAAAAAACTGGGTACATGAGAAAGGAAAGGAGTCCCTCACTGTGGAGTCTGGCTGAAGCCTTTTGCCAACAGACAACCATGAATTATAGCAAATTAAGAACTTCTCAATTCCTGTCTCCCCTATTGACTGTAATGAATCTCAGCAGAAGCCCCAGTTCCAGGAAAAAGATATGTGCTAAATCTATGTGTAGTACAAGTATATCCTGGTTTTCCTTTATCATGCTTTCATTCCACTCAAGGCACCTCTGGAACTATCATGTAATCTCATTTATCAAACAGAGAGAAAAAGACAAAGACAGATTTCTAGGTAAACTTTCAAGTTGTAATTTGAGATCCACAAAAATGGTATATATTGTGTAATAGTTAACATCTTGTTTCTGGGACAAACACCCACCCAGAAGCTGTTTTGTAGAAGGAAAGAGTATCTTTGGCTTATCATTTTGAGGGTAAGTTTCCTCATAGTGGGGAAAGCAAGGCAGAGTAGACAACATCTTGTTTCGTCATCTGGCAGGCAGCAGCCAGAATGAGTAAGCCCACATTCACAAATGGGCTGGACTATAAAAATTCAATGTCTACCCACAGTGGCACACCTCCTCCAGCAAGGCTCCATTTCCCAAATGTTCCACCAGCTGGGGACTAAGTACAAAGCTTGTAAGGAAATTGAAGGCGGACTCGAACTTACTCGGACAAAGATTCCTTTATTCAGCAAGGAGTGGAGAGTGGACAGCCATATCTGAAGTCATGTCCCCAGGAAAAGCTCTCTGCAGGTTCTTTTAAAGACTGCAGGTAACTTTTGCCTGGACCTGAGCCTCCTTAGGGGTCTGTCTATCAAGAGACAATAGGCGACCCTATAAATGTGGATTGGGC
Source organism: Zapus hudsonius (assembly GCA_004024765.1). Lineage (NCBI taxonomy): Eukaryota > Metazoa > Chordata > Mammalia > Rodentia > Dipodidae > Zapus > Zapus hudsonius. The sequence continues at coordinate 22,119 of PVHP010017890.1, read as the reverse complement.
TGGCTGCAGAGCTCTTTTCAAAAGGGTCTTATCAGAGAAAGGGTTCTTCAGATATTTAAAACATTCTACCAGGGGCTTGAGGTGCTATCCTGGAAAAGATCCTGTGTGAAAACATTTTCCCAGGCTCAGCTAGAGCTGTATCTTCCCTTCAAAGCTTAATCACAAATATATGAGTTATCCAGAACATTTTGCACACAGACTATCACATATGGTAAATACTAAGATAATTAATTGTGTCTCTCGTTCAGATGTCTGTGCCCATATTCTTGGATATGTCCTGTTTTCTTAAGGAACACTTCTGTCTCCTTAAACCAGAAAAGCCTATATAAAAATATATTCATAATCTCCAAATTTGTTTCAAACTGGCTAGGTCCAAGTTTCTTTTTTTTCTTTCCGTCCGTCCGTCCGTGTGTGTGTGTGTGTGTGTGTGTGTGTGTGTGTGTGTGTGTGTGTGTGTGTGTAAGCATGTGTGTAAATGTGGCCACATACATGCTGCAGCACTCATGTGAAATACAAAGGACAACTTAGGGTGCCTGTTCTTGCCTTCCACCTTGTCTGAGGCAGGGTCTGGCATTGTTCACTGCTGTACTTACCAGGCTGGCTGAACTGTGGGCTTTGGACAGATTCTCCCATCTCCTGTCATCTCAACACAGCAGTGCTGGGATTACTGACACAGGTGCTATCCCATCCACAACTGCTTCCTGCTTTATTTGGGTTCCAGGGAACTGATCTCAGATAGTCATACTTACATGGCAAGTACTTAATTTACTGAGCCGTCTCCTCAGTCCCTGAAATACTTTTCTTCATTGAAGCCACAAATCCCTGTTTGGCTTGAGTCAAGGTCTCAAAGAATAAGGGAACTCCTCAGGCTGCTGAAGATAACAGGATGGAGCTGTGTATCTCTCTACTAACAACCTATGTGTATAAACATAGAGAGAAAACAAAGCATTGTATAAATGTTTAGGATATAATTCAATGATAAATGCTGTGGTTATCATATCCAAGGATTTGGGTTTAATCTCAAACACCAATAACAAAGACAAGTAAATAAATGATTAAAGAAACTATTTCCAATACACTCACACAAAGGATTCCTTTATACAGCCAAATTAAATACATAATTTCCAGAGACAATGCCTCTGTGCTCATAAGTGTTTTGAACTTATTTTTTTGCTTCCTTGAGCTACCCACCCCCTTTCAATCGAATAATGGAAGTTCTGTTCCCCTTTGTAATACAGACTTTGAATTGCAGTCATGGAAATCATCTTAAAAGGTCATCTTGTCCTTTCTTTGACCTCCAAGCTTTATAGATTTGAAATTCTATTTTTAAGAGTCCCACAATTGAGATACTCTGAAATCTTTTGGGAACCCATTTCATGTTCAACAACCTTTTCCATTTTCAAAAGCTTCTTTCTTTCTTCCCTGTTTTGCTATTAAAATTCATTTTTCTCTATTATATTTTAAACAAAAAAGTTGGAAACAGCTGGTCACTATAATCTGTGGAATAACTCTTCACTGAAAGACTGTTAATAGTGCACTTTTAACCAGTTCTTGTCTGGCCCACATAATACAAGTGCTTAAAGCCCTCTTCAGAATTTTCACTTCAATTATTTATTTTCTTGCCCTGAGCTCACTTCATCTTTCTTAACTTCTGGGGTGTGAAACCAGGCACAGTATGATCTCTCAAGTACTGAATAAAATAGGATTATCTTGCTATTTTTACTTACTCTATACCTCTTTATGCAGCCTGTAGAACTCTGAGAAGTATAGAAAAGATGCAAATGGATGCCCTGATGCTTATGGTCTTGAATAATTTCATAGAACATTTCATAATGATATGGAAGTTATTTCCAGGAACCTGGCAAGTTTGTCTTCTAGGTAATTATTTTCTGCCTATCTAAATTTCAATTAGATGAATTATTCTTTCCTTCCATTTGTAAAAACATTACTGCAAAAAATAGTTATTTGAACAGAACAAACCAGCTCTACTTCATAGCAAAGGGCAAACATCATCTTTATCCCTAGCCTCTAAGCAGGCTAGCATTTTTGAGGCATATAAAAATTTACACCACAGAGTCTTGCTTTCCAAGATAATAGTCAGGGTCTGAGATGCTATTTTTAATTCTTTTTTGTTTTAAACTGACATAGTTAGCCTAAGACTTTAAGAGAAAATATACTTTAATATTGAGTTACCACTCAATAATCCCAGTGAAATTTTAAATAAAAGATGTTGAAATAAAAAAACTTGAGATCTGGAGTGATGGCTTCACAATTAAAGGTACTTGCTTGCAAAGCTTGTAAGGCCTGTCTTCAATTCCTCTGTACCCATGTAAAGCCAGATGCATGAAGTGGCATATGCATCTGGTGTTCATTGGCAGTGGTAAGAGACCCTGGAATGCCCATATTCACTCTGCCTATCTCTTTCTTTCTTTCTTTCTTTCTTTCTTTCTTTCTTTCTTTCTTTCTTTCTTTCTTTCTTTCTTTCTTTCTTTCTTTCCTTCCTTCTTTCTTCCTTTCTTGCTTGCTTGCTTGCTTGCTTTCTTTCTTTCTTTCTTCTTTCTTTCTTATCTCTCTCAAATAAATAAAAAATATTTTATTTTTTATAAAATCTTCAGGCCAGCTTTCCCATTTTTTCATGTTTTTCTGTTGACTACTTCCATACCAAAAAATAACAAAAAAACTATATATGTGTATATACAAACTCAAGAACTATATGGAACATTTTATTAATTCATTCTTTTTTCTTGTTAAAAGTAATTAAGTTTATATTGCTTTATTTGAACATGTTTTAACTGTAAATGAAGGCCAGTGAGAAAAGGAAATAGAATAACCTTTTCTATGTTGATGTTTACTGTATAAAGTGTCATAGATATGATATAGCATTCTACAGTTGTGATGCTTTAAATGTAAATGTCCTCCATAGTCTCAAGTGTTTGTTTTTAAGCTTCCTATTTATCCGCAGCTGGTGGAGCTTTTTTTGGTGGGCCAACGTTGCTAGAGGAGGTGTGTTTCTGGGGTTGGGCTTTGGAGACATTATTCTGGTTCACTGGTTGTTGAGATCTGGCTCATGATGGCTTTTCCTGTTCTCACTCTGCTGTGCATGAGTGATATTGTGAGCTGCTGGTTTTTTATGTCATGATGAAGCTTCACCTTCAAACTGTAATCCTGAAGTTAGCCATTTCCTCCTGTAAATTTCTTTTGGGTCATGGGTTTTGTCCTAACAATGTGGAAGTTACTGCTACAGCAGTATTCTATTTTTAAAAAAAATAGTTTTAAATTAAAATAAAACATTATTTAAAAATTTACATAATCCCTTTCCAACAACCTTCTTTTTCCTCTACCCCATCCCTCTCCACTGAACCCATTTGTTTTGCTGAATATTCCCTCTTCCATTCACTGTCATGTTTTTGGTCCTCCTCCATCATCATGACAATATTGAGGGGTCCAATATTCTTCAGATTTTGTGTAAGTAATCACAGCTGCTGTGAGGTCATGAATACAATGACTACTTTGCATCAGTCTGTAAGACAGAATTCCAAAACACTCTTCCCCATACTTTGTCTCTTACATTCTTTCTGCCACCTCTTTTGCCAGAATCCTTAAATCACTGGAGGATATGGTTGAGATCTCATTTAGTTCTGAACACTCAACTCAGACTTCTTAGCACTTTGAAGAGTTGAGTTGTATGTCCCCCAAACATATAAATATCTGTAACCAAAAGTGATGGGAACAGTAAAATACGGGCATTAACATAAGTCTTGAGAGGGCACTTGGGTAGGCCAAATATACCCATGTAGATAATCAATACTAGTTGCTTCTCCCATAGCACTTATGCCTGTGGTTGAGAGTGAGATAGGTTTCTGTTTTCTGAAAACACACCAATAGTTTCATCTTCTACTTTTCTATTTATATCTAAGCTTTTAATTCAGTTTTCAGTATGAAGCAATAATTGGCTAAAATGAATCTGACCTCAAGTTCAATCAAAGAGGAAATGACTTTATAACACACATGTCACTACATTTGTAATTGGCACATCTTGCCTAGCTCTTCAGTTGTATATTCTGCAGGGTCCACTTGTGAGTAAGTACATGGTTGACTTTTCTCTCGCAGCAGGCTGCCCAGCAGTTTCCAGTACTCTAACCAACAATCTCTAGTAATCCTTTGAATCCAAGATTTTCCCTTTCAGGTTTGGAATTCTCTGTGGTCTACCATCTTCTGAAAACACCATAATTATAATAAAAATTTTGAGAAAGGAAACAGAACATCAAAGTGACATGAATTTTATTATACTATATTGTTATTATTCTAATACTTATTTTTTCCAGGTTTCAATATCTTTATTATGAATAATTATGTGTATATGAGCAAATTTTGTGATGGTACCCCTATTTTCATCCTCTCTGTTCCCTACCCACTGGGTTTCTTCCTCAGTGTGCATACTGGATATTTCCATAGGTTAATGGGTTATGAACTGCACCAGAGGTAGCCAGTTTTTTTTCTCCCCCTTTGTGTATTGTTGCTGAGGGGGGAGATGTCTCTGGATATTCTCCCCCATCATGGCTCTTACATTCTTTCTGTCCTCTCTCCTGCTCAGTTCCCTGAGTCATGGTGGGTGAGTTTTAAGACTGCTTTATTGTTGAGATCTTAAGTATATCTGGATCTTTGCCCTGGGTTGTGTTGGGTATCATTGGTGTCTGTCTCCATTGACCTTTCAAGGGTTACGAGACTTACTGTGGTGATTGGTCTTCTGTTTGTCTCATCACTTTCTTGTAGGTTTCATTTGGGCTCTGTGTGAAGTCCAGGGATGGTTCATCACCAGCTAGGATGTCAGCCATCATCCAGTGTCTTATTGGTGGAATTGAGTTGTCCCTGGCTCTCTCACTGCCTTCTGAAAAATGCAAACAGAATCTCCATTGGAGAGTGAGATCATTATAGGTAAAATGAGACAACATTGCTATTTTGGCTTGCTCCTAATGGTTATAGCTTCTCTGTAGCTCTCTGGTAGTGGGGATTTCTACTAGGAGTCCGGGTTCTTTGACTAGCCTCTTTGATAAAATTTATTCCTTGTGATTTTTTGTATCTGTTGCAGATGGGAATAATTTTTAATTTCCTTTTCATAAGGTTTAAAACTTGTGTATAAATAGAGCTACTATTTTTTAATCATATACTTTATGCTAGAATTTATAAAAATTTATCAAATCAAATAATTTTCTAGCCACTTCCTTGGGTTTTCCATATATAGTTTTCTGTTGTCTGAAACCACAATAATAGTTTAATCTTCTACTTTTCTATTTATATATGTTGTATTCCATTCCTTCACCTTTTTATTCCAGGTAAGACTCTAAATACTATGTTGAAAAAAATGAGAGTGAGGACTTTTTTCTTTTAAAAGACATAAAAGAGAGGCTTTCAACCTTTCCTAATTTAATATAAGGTTATTCTTGGAATTATTTAATATGGCTTTTATTATGATCAATGCATCCTAATTTTTAAAGTTTTTTCTCATTATGAAGTGATGCTGAATTTTGTCAAATGTGTTTTGTGATTCTACTGAGATGATTTCATATTTTTGTCTTTAAGTTTTGTCTTCTGCATGCTTGTAGACTTGGGTTGAATCTCATGTGGTCATGAATAATTTTCTGATGTGGTTCTGAATGTGTATGGTTTGTAGTTTTTTTTGTTGTTGTTGAAGAAATTGCTTATGTTTTTTTTAATCAGATATGCTGGCTTTTAGTGTGTATATCCTGATTGGATTTTGATATTAGGGTAATGTGTTTATTAGAATGGTTTACTTCACATTTTTATAATAAATAGAGAATAACCTTTCACTCTTTAGATGTTTACTATGATTCACAAGGGAAACCATCTCTTCTGGGCATTCCTCTATTTAGTTAAGAACTTCTTCATTTCAGTGCAATGGAAGGAGTAATCCATTGCTTTCTGTTACCTGTGGTTGAGACTGAGATATTGGAATTGTTTCTCAGGGCACAGGTTATTTTGGGTTCAGAAGTTGTATTCATGGGGATTATACAAGAAGTAGGAGTTAAGGGGTTCTGAGCTGGGTTGCATTATGATGGGGCAGATACTGGAATGCATATCTAAATGCACTTATTTTTCCCTCTAATAAATAGATAGATATCTCTAAGAAAAATTTACGTGTAAGTTAAAGGAAATCTGATGTGGACAAATCCTTCCTGTGTTATTCAATGTATTTAGTAGTGGTGGAGTTGATGGTATAGTAAAAGCAGAAACTGAAAACATGAGTTTTACTATTATGGTAAATTAAGACAATGCAATCTCTCACCTAGGTTTCTTAGCTTTTGTGATGGTAGCAGGTTAATTCTTGACTAAATTTAATTGATGTGTCTGTGGACTGATGATTCTGAGTGCTGCAGGCAGATCATAATGGAACTGCAGAAGGTCCAGACTGCTACAGATTATAATGCAGATGGAGAGAGGACACAGCTGGGAGGAAGACTCACAACATTCATGTTCCTTGCTATTTTGGTTTTATTTTGTCTGTGTCCTTAACACTTTAAGACAGACAGAGTTTAAAGATGATATTGGGCTAATTCATCATCCAGATGCAATTTAAGTCAGGTCAACATTCAGATTATGGTATGCTACCTACTATTTGCATTGAGTCAAGTTTAGCAACAGAATTTTGAACATAATCTGAGGAGACAAATGTGAAAACATTGCAGCTTGTCCATTGAAGGGCATGTTTAAAGTTATGTTCAAGGAGTATGTAGTTGGTAAAAGGAACTTCTAAAAATAAGTGTAAGAAAGATGCCCTGGAGTCATTTCATAAATTGTTGGAATCTCACTCATAACAGGCTCAAGGATAAAAGGAGGTAACTTATGAAAAAATATTTATCCTCTGAGAAGAGAGCACCATCAGATCACACATCATAGGCTGCCTAGGAAGTTGTTTCCTTAGAATTCAATTCACTCTGTTGGCCAGCTAGACATGGAATGGCTGCTGTTTCCATGCTCCAAATGTTAGTGTTGGAAAACCTTAGCGTGGACATCACGCTGGTTTTGGAAGCATGCAGAATATAAGGGCTGTGGTGTCACAATTCTTCCTCTTGGATTTTAAAGGGGATTTGTAGGGCAAGAATGTAACTCAGTGGAATGCCTGCCTAGTATGGCAAAGCCTTAGGTGTGATTACTAGCCTTCTATAAACTAGACACAATGGTATATGCCTATAAGCCCAGCAATTGGGAGGCAGGAAAGTCAGAAGGTCAAAGCCATCCTTAGCTACCAAGCAAGTCTAAGGCCATCCTGAATAGCAAGGCTGCAATAGAAACCAAAAGACATTGGAGATTCCAGGAGCATGGGATAATATCTGCCAATCAAAAGCTACATGCAGTAATCAAAGTTGGCCCATGAGAGAGGACAAGCAGGCACCCAAGTCCTTTAGACCTTGGATCATGCCACCAAGTATCCTGCATGCCCAACATGGAACCCTTCAACCTTACATTGACATTGGGTTTCTTTCTTGTTTTGGACTATTTTCCATGTGTGCAAGTATCCTGCATTTCTAACATGGAACCCTGCGACCTTTTATTTACATTGGGGTTCTTTCTTGTTTTGGATTATATTCTATGTGTCCAAGTATCCTGCATACCCGACATGGAACCCTGCGGCCTTACACTGACATTGGGTTTCTTTCTTGTTTTGGACTATATTCTATGTGTCCATGTCACTCTTTGAAATGGAATGCTTACACTGTGTCTTCACATCTTGGGAAGATGTAACTGGATGTTTGATTTTGCAGGAGTTTACATCTGATAAAGAGTTGCCTTGAGTATCAGAAAAGACTTTGAACTTGGACCTTTGAAAAAATAATGGAAGAGTAATAGCTTTACTACCATTCAAACTGGTCTGGATGTCTGTTTTGCTATGAAATGTCTATGAGATTTTGTATGCAATTGGCATAATTTGATGGTTTTAACTTGAAATGTTCCCCACAAGTTCACATGCTGAATGGTGGAACTATTTTGAGAGGTTCTAGTAACTTTAAGAGACAGGGCATGGCTAGAGGAAGCAGATTACTTGGGGTATGGGATTGGAAGGTTCCCTCTGTTGGCTTCCTGTTTACTATGAGGTGAAAGACCTTCTACACATGCTCCCACTCTCAGGATTTTGTGCCCTACACCTGGGACCCAGCAGCCTTGGACTGAAGTTTCTCACACCAAAATGAGCCTTTCATCCTATTATATAATGATTTGTGTTGGTATTTTGTCATAGCTACAAAACTCTCAAACAGAAATTATTGCCCTTTTTACACCAAAATGCATAAAATTTAGTTGAGACTGTTTGAAATAATGATGCTATAGACATGCTAGCGATGCTAATACTCATACATTGCAATTTTAAAATGGGTTCATGTAAGAAAAATAAAATGTCCCTTTACATAAAAGAACTAAATCCCTTTAATAATGTAGATAGAAATTGGGAGATATGTAAATACAAGTCTTTCTTTCGATACAACCAACATGAGTGTGGTAGTTTGAATAGATGTCCCCTAATAGATTCAGGAGTTTTATTAAAAGCTTGTATCCAGCTGCCTAGCTGGAGAAGGTGTTACTCTGGTAGATCCTAGGGTCCAGTCCCAAGGTGTTACAGGGGGCAGATCTGGAATTCCAGCCTAAGGTATACAGACAGCAGTATGAGCTCTGACTGGATTCTCTGATGTTTGGCTACAGGAGTGTTCTTGCTTTTGGAGGTGCTGCTGGTGTTTTTTTTTCTCTCTCTCTGTATGGATCTGTAAGCTTCAAATCAACCCTGCTTCTCCTATACACTGTGCCTGGTTTGAAGGTTCATCCCAATTCATCTCATCATTGAAGTCAGTGGCATGAAGCTGACTTCAATGATGAATTAGACAGTATGCATTAAATTGTAAGAACTATGCTTGTCTTAGTCTTCTTTTAATTAGTAACTGATACATATATATTAATTTAGTAAATATATTCCAAATTACATCTTAAATTTGATTTTCTTTGTTTTAACATTGAATTTAAAATTATTATTTTTCAAAAACCCCAATGATTAAAGTATAGCTTTTTGTTTTTATAACTCTAGAACAATTTCAAATAATTTTTACTATTTTTCAATATGAGAGATTTGGAATGACTCTAAAATCATATACATTTAAATTGTTTTAACTGATGACTGCAATCACTGAAGATAGACTATCTTAATTAACACACAAAAATAAGTCATAAAATGATATTACAAAGATAGAGTAATCCAGCATTTCAAGGTTGTTTTCTCTCATGAAATGTTTGGCAGATGGCAGGGATCATTGTGATCCTGAAAGAGTGGGAAGTAAGAACATCTCCACGTTTGGCCACAGATAAGTGTGCGCTGACATTTCTAGTGCAGAATTTTATGGAACTTAGAGCTCTATTCTGCTAGAGAAGTCTTCATATGAAAGGAATCCCCATTTTGAGTTTTTTTTTTTTGGTACCTGATCCATATCGGAGGCTGGGAATTCCCTGTAATATTTCATTAGGCTTGAAAACCAGATTTATTCATAAATGAGAATAAATGAGCATGTCAGCATAAGTTATTGTGGTAATTTGTGAAACTGTTAATGAGATATTTTCAGAACTCATAAAAGGGAAGAGCTATGTCATGATATTACTGCACAGTAATTTTATTTTGATACAGTAAGTGAGCTGATATTTTATCACAAATGACACCCTGATGCATCAGTAATCTGAAGATGAACAATTAATGTTCCAGTGAGAGAGGATGGATGTTATCTGGAATTAGTTAAGAATCACCAAAGAATGTGAAGAGGAAAAACAATCATTTTGAAAACATGGTGTATGTTTTTAACTTTTTGGAAAATAATTCATAATCATTAGCAAACAAATTAGCAACAGGATTTTACTATTAAATGATAAGAATACATGTAAATATATAACTATATAACAGGTATATGGTGTTTTTAAACATAGGCCCCAAATATCAAGTACTTACAAAGTCTTCAGTAAATACACAAACCTAACTACTGAGACCCCAGAGACAGTTACCTCATCATGGGTGTTAAAGCTTTTGTGTTTTGAAGAAGCAAACATTCATGAAAGTAAAAGATTTTGTGAAGGCAGCTCCATGTAGGCAGCCTTTATGATCTCATAGCAATGACCAGTAACTCTACTGAGGAGGGCCTTCAGGGGAATGGGGGTTGGGGGCGGGGCTATAAGAGTATAGCCTGAAAGGTATATGACTACTTTACAATATGTTCTATTAAACTTCTCAATAAATTTTTAAAGTAAATTTGTATAAACACTAAGTATGGTTTGAATCAGTTGTCATAAGCTCAAGGTTTTTCAATACTTGTTTCCCCGCTGGGGGCATTTTGGTTGGTAATGCCTTACTGGAAGATTTTTTTCCCATGTGGGTATGGGTTTGGGGGTGTTGTAGCTCAATGTCCCCCTTGCCAGAGCTCATTTCACTCTCATGTCACACTGCTTTCTGTCTGCTGCTGTTGCGAGAAGTGATATACAGCCTCTGCTCTACTAATATTTCTCTGTCATGACAAACTTTTCTTCAAAACAATAATCCAAAATAAACTCTTTTCTGCTATCAGGTGCTTTTTGGTTGAGTGATTTGTCCCAGCCATGTGAAGGTAGCTCCAATGCATTGTAGGGAAGGTTGTTATGTTAGCAGGAACCTAAATGTGTTCTATTAGCAGCAAAAAAAATGTTCCTTAAAATTTAGATCAGACCCAGAAAGTTTGGAGACAACTACTCTCAAATCTTCAGGTCAAATGTGATCACACTGATTTTATCACAAAGTATCTATTTGGAATATGGAGAATTGTGTCTCTTGATCTGCAAAGGTTATGTACTTTGAATAGAAAGACTCATAACAAGATAAAAGTTGCCAATGAGTACACTAAAATTCAGGGAGTCGGTGAGGAAGTTACCATGTGGGAACCATGTGGTTATTTAAGCAGCCCAACCTTCTGAATGTTGAGCAAATTCTTCTGTTCACAAGATCAGAAACGACATTTCTTCACACTGTCAATCACGTCATGGAAGTACTTACTGAGAAGATCTTCACTCATCATAATGAACGTAAGTTGTGCATATTTTTAAAAAATATTTCTATTTATTTATTTGCAGGCAGAGAGTGATAGAAGATAGATAGAGAAAATGGGCACACCATGGCCTCCAGCCATTGCAAATGAGCTCCAGATGCAGGCATCTCTTTATGCATCTGGCTTTATTTGGGTAATGGGAAATAGAACCCTGGATGTCAGGCTTTGCAGGCAAGTGCCTGAACAGATGAGAGACATCTCTCCAGCCCTCCCTTCTTTAATTTTGTTTGGGATCTTGAATATTATTATCTTATATATAATTACTTATTATTATAAGTAAGTTCAACTGTTTAACTGAAGTTTAAGTGAATTTTTCTAATTTCTGGAATCATTCCGCCAAATGACCATCTGAATAGCTAGTTTATTGAGTATTCTATCATTTAAAAGAATGTTTTCTATCATGAAGAGAAGTGTGGTACTGCAAAAACGATATCAAATAAGTATCTTTCTTAGAGATGATCATGATATCTTATACAAAAGAGTTGTGCGAATTATTTTTGTTATGGAAGAGTAAAAATATTAAAAATGTGTGATTACATAAATTCTACATTGCTACAAGGAATGGCTTTATTTTACTTATTTTTTTTTCTTTTAGCAACAAGTGTGGGTAGTAAAGATGACATTCACTGATGGTACACCTTACCGTATAGCCTTGATTTGTGAAGAAGCAAGTGTCCCTGCCATTGCTCTCATGCCTATAGTAACAATCTTCCCACGGTGAATGTTGTAAACATTTTAACACATGAACCCATTAAAGGGCCTCAGGGAGATTCAAGATCCTTAAGAACATTTTAAAGTTGATTCATGAATGTGCCAAGTTCAGTTTATAAATAAAAATTGTAGGTTTGGATTTTCTTGTACTAATTCAGATATGTGAAATTAATTAAAACAAATTTATAAAAAAAAATGCTAGTTTACCAATTATATTTAGAAGTCAGTGTGTGTCAGCCAACTTTTTGAAAAGGAACATTTGTTCTTGGTGTCAGAAGTAAAAAATTAAAACATCTCTCAAAAAAGAGAAAAAGAGAGACAGACAAAGAGAGATAGAGAGACAGAGAGAGAGAAAGAGGGAGAAACAGACAGACAGAGAGAGAGAGAGAGAGAGAGAGAGAGAGAGAGAGAGAGAGAGAGAGAGAGAGAGAGAGACTGACTTTGGGAAGAAAAGTAGACCAGATATATGTGAACGGGAGATGTATGGGGAAACTATAGATGGAAAAGGAAGATTTAGATTGGAGAGAATTCCTTTGTATAAGGGGCTCTGCCTTGAAAAATCAAAATATCACAGCATGGGCTAATATTTTATTTGTCTGTGTGGATGAAACAGAAAGGAATTACTCTAAACAAAGTAAGAAAAATGCTCAAACGATTCCAGGTCACAAAGCTTCAGTGTCCACACTATTTGTGCATCGGAATTGCCCACTACTGCTAGAGGCACTACTTTTAATTATCCAGTCTACCATATAGGATGTGATGTTCATCTATATTGGCTGTCCTTTATGGCATTGAAGACAAAAGACTGTCTTTGTTGATTATCGTGTAAGGCACATTTGACAGACAAACATGGTGCATACTTCAGTAACATTTCAGAAATCTTCAAAGAGGATGATGCCTTTATGATTTTAAAAAGTTGTCACTATTCAGCATTTCTTTTATGTGCTTCTATAAAGAAGCATGATATTGTCCCTTATTATGTAACTCTTCATATCCATTTACATTTATCTGGAAGGGAAATATCACTAATGACACACGTTAGGCTATTTATACAAGAACTAACTTTAAAATGTAGAATGAATGAATTTTTCTTGTACTTTTCATTTTCTAATAAACTTTTTGATGCATAATATTCTCATGACAGACTCTGAAGAATCCTCTCACCTCCACTGGATGGTCCTTTCCTTGACATTTCAACCACACACATGAGAGCTGAGGAAATCATTCAACCTGGAATTTTATTTTTCATAGTATCTCCCAAATATATCACAGTGACTTTCATTTTATATCTGAGCCCATGATTTTCAACTGCTTCTGCATGTAACCAAATGTGAAGGCCCTCTTCCAAATCTCATTGTTAATCAGCCTTGGTCAGGTAATGTGAGAGAACAGGAGACTGCTTGCAGCTCAGCCACTGTTTGCCAGTAGAGGCTGCTCTTCAGTTAGGGTTTACCTTAAGATTTACATTATGTCAACAACACTCAGTAACTGAATAGAAGCTGCATGTGATGCAATTGTGGGCACCTCACAATTGAATCGAATAACTACTCCAGTGACTCACATGTGTGAAATCTCCTATAGAATCAATAATGATGTTCATCAATAATAATGATATCTCTGTAACAGGACAAAAAGTGGCATTCTTAAAAGGAAAATAGTTTATGGCTTGCCAAAAGCAAAAGATTGCTAATTTATATAATAATAAAAAGGAAAAAAAATCATGTGATCAAGAAGAAATTATAAAATGATACACTGATTCTAACCATTGCTTTGCTTTTATTTTCTTAAACTATAGAAGTTAGTCACTTCTGTTTAAGCAAACATAAAACACAGGTAATTGCATGTATTTAAGAAATATATTTTGTAACATGTGTTTGTTTTTTTAAAAAATTTCAGGCGAGCAGAACATGAAAATCAGAGCAGTGACAAAGAATAAGCTTTTGAAGCAGGCTCATGAATGTGTCTTGTTCCTTTCAAAAGAGCTGCAAATTTGAATTCCTTGTGGTAACTCAGACATGCAAAATTAATTAAACCAAATATTTCATTAAAATGCTACTTTAACAACCGATTTTATTTTAGAAGTCTTAAAATGTCAGGCAACATTGTGAAATGGAACACTTATTCTCATTGTTAGAAACATGAAACTTCAAGAAAAGAAAACCACGCTGCAGTAATAAGATTTTCTGCACATATTTCTTGGAATCCAAGAGCAGTTATGCTTTAAAGCACCGTGTTACAACCAGTAGGTCATATATCAGTCATCTACACTGGGGAAGGAGAGCTCGTGTTCTGCAGTGTGCTATGGAGTACATAGTGTATATTTTGCAGACGACGTGTTTTCTGTTATAACCACCTTTTGACTGTAGCACAAAAGCAGTCCAGGGCCATGTGTTAATTAAATGCATGGCCCTGTTCTAACAAAGGTTTATTCATAAAATCGATCAATGCCAATAATCCCCAAGAATGGGGAAAAGGGGATCTGTGAGTAAAAGAGTATAACCTAATGAGAATATGACAAACATGCTATTTGTTAATACAGTAAACTTCATAATAAATAAAAAAACTATCTTGTTATAACAACTAAAAGATGAAGCATAGAAAGTGACCATTCCTTCTAGAAACTTCTATATCCTAAACAGACCCTAAGACCTTGGGGAATTAACTGTCCCTAGGATAATCTGAATTTGTATGTTATCATAGCTATAATATAGTTTATTTAAATTCTGAGAATAAAAATCAGCAAGAGCTTCAAGTTTGTCTTTTTGATGATGACATGTTCCGATCTTTGTAGCATAGATGAAATAGAATGACTTTCCCAAATGTCACTTGTTTTGGTTTCGGAGCACCATTTGGACATGAGACAGAGCTGAGATTGCAATGAGCAACTCTAGCAATAACCGTCTTCCCCCCTCAAACAAACAGTTTCCATTGAGAAATTACATTGTTTTCCAGTAGATTCCTCACTTCAGATTCTGTGTGGACATCCTGTTTGTGCATGACTACTGTTTTAAATATCTAGGTACTATGTTCCTCTCTAAATTTATCTTAGGGCACTGGGGATGTATCTCAGTCAAACTGTGGGCTCCAACCTGAGCAACACATAAAACCTGGTGTTGTGGTGTACACCTGTAGGAGCAGGAGTTTAAGGTCAACCTCAGCTAAGTTGAATTTGAGGCCATCATGAGCTAACTGAATGAATGAATGAATAAAAATAGTAAATATATAAGCAAAATGGAAATCTTTACATATAAGTACTTTCAAGTGTTGGAATGTAAGAAGGATCAACTTCAATCTAAAATATGTTTCTGACATATAATACACTTAAATATACAAAGTAGTGAATATATTAGTACCAACAAATTTAAAAGCAATGTGACCTTCCACGGCATTTAATACACTCTACGATAAAATGTATTGTCTAAACATTTGTTTATTTCCTGCAAAGAAATTTGTTCTTTAAAATTAGATATATGTTAAAAAGTACATTTTTTGCCACAAACTAAGTTCACAAAAGGTGACAGTTTCAATGAGTGCTTAAAGACTTCTTTGTGGTATGAATAGTGAGAATATAAAAGTTCACTCCTCACTTCTCAAAAACTGTCCTTTGATAAGGTTAAGGGTTGTTTTCTTCAAAATTTATTAAGGGTTTTATAACTATACTAAATTTGTTCATAAGCTCAGAACAGAAAATATTTTCTTATGAGAAATTAATTAATAATTTAATACTGACAAGAAAATGAATGTTTTCCATTAAGAAAAATAATGATGTCATTTATCTCGGAGAGTCTGAATTTCAATTTCATTACTGAGGTAAACAATGTCTAAATTTGGAAGAAAATTTAGATCACATTTGACTTTTCTGCCAAGAAATGCAAATAAATTATTTAAATTTTAGTTTCTTGATATGTACTCAGGATATGCATAAAATATGCATATATCTGAGTATATATAATTTTATTCCAATATGCTAGGGAATATTCATCTTAATATAAGATATTCAAAATAACATATCTTGACTTCAAAGAAAGCACACAAAGGACTTGTTTCTCTGAGAAACTGACACTCCTTCAGAAAGTTTCTTCTATTTTTAAGTTAAGTAATGGTGAAGAAAATAGGTTTCATGAAAATTTTGTAATTTGAAAAAAATTTAAATTAGACTATGTTTCATTTCCTTAAACAAGTTACTAATGCAGCATTGCAGATGATTTACTTGTCATACAATTTTATCATAGTCTAGGTATAATAGAAAAGTGTGTGTGTGTGTGTGTGTGTGTGTGTGTGTGTGTGTCTGTCTGTCTGTCTGTCTGTCTGTCTGTTTAGAGACGTTTAAAAAAACATGGCCAGATCCATATCTCAGTACTATCATGTCTTTACTATCTTTCATTTATCGCATACCTGTATACATATTTTTTATGGGTAATGCACACAAGACATAATTCTCACTTCAATAATCTTTTTAAGCTTTTAGAGGTAGACATTGTTACAGTTAAAATATGTCTGTATATATCAATTTCTTACCAAGTGATTGATTACATATTTGAATTATATGCTTTCTCAATTCAAAAGGAAATATCTCCTTTCTATTCTATAATTCATTCCTTCATTGTACCATGTCCTTGGAGGCCATTCAGAACAAATTTTTAGAGAACCTGAACAGACACTCAGAGAAACTATTATATAAATCTCAGTGTTATTTTTACTGCAGGGGAATTCATCACTACATTTTTTATATATATGTCATTCCTACATGTCAAGATATCTGTCTTTCCAGGAGTTGTTTATGTTGTTGATAATGTGAACTATGCACATTGTCTCACACAGGGCTAATTCCAAGTTTTTTTTTTTACTTGATCACTGTTTTACATTTCAAATTGCATCTCCTCACTTTAGTCTAGATTTATTCAGTCTTTACATATTTTCCATAACTCTTAACTTTTGGTGATTCAACTGTACATGTTTGAAAACTAATTCCTTAAATTTTATTTTTAATGGAAATGGCCTGAACTAAATTAACAAGTAAATGTCATTTAAAATCCAAGTGTAAAGGAAAGAATAACTCAAAAGTCAAAGCAATTACACAACGTAAGAACCCTACCAGCAGCATAAAATCCCAAGCAAGTGACAGGGTACAGGAACACCTGATATCTGATTGTCTATCTTAGTATGTAGGTAGTCCATCCAAAGGTGTCTGTGTTCTGATGCCTAAAAGCTTTGGGGAGGAGGCAAATCATCACAAGGTAAAGACTGCATCAGAAATGGAGCAGACATTCTTGAGAATACTCTCTCTTCCTTATTTAAAAATATTTTAATAATTTATTTGAGAGAAAAAGATAGGGGAAGAAAGGGAGAGAGAGAAAGAGATAGGGAGAGAGAAAGGGAGAATGGGCACACCGGGGCCTCTAGCCACTGCAAAGGAAATCCAGATGCAGGTGCCACCTTGTGCATCTGCATTTATGTGGGTCCTGGGGAATCGAACCCAGATTCTTAGACTTTGCAGGGAAGTGCCTTAACTGATGAGCAATCTCACCAGCTCATAAAGAAAAGCATTTTCTCAGGTTGGAGAGATGGATCAGAGGTTAGGGTGTTTACCTGAAGAGCCTGCAAACTGGGCTCAATTCCCCAGGACCTATGTAGGGCCAGATGCACAACGGTGCACAAATATCTCTCTCTGTCTCTCTCTCTTTCCTTGCAATAAATAAAATTATTAAAATGTATTTTCTCTTTTTATAAAATTTGATTTATGCTTGTTTATTCATTGTGAGAAAGAGAGAGAGACAGAGAGAGAGAGAGAGAGAGAGAGAGAGAGAGAGAGAGAGAGAGAGAGAGAGAGAGGAGAGAGAGAATAGTCATCCCACCAGGGCCTCTTGCCACTAGAAAAGAAATCGAGACACATGTGCCAACAAAGAGCATCTAGTTGTACATGGGCACTGGGGACTTGACCTGGGCCATCAGGCTTTGCAAGCATGCACCTTTAACCGTTCAGCCATCTCTTCAACCCTTGAGAATACTCTTAACCCATAACCCTTATAATGCATTAAGTCCATTTGATAGGGCTTGAAAATTTTATTTGGCATTTTTTATGTCACTCCCTCTCACAATCATGAATGCTGTGATAGCCTCTTATTTGGCCTTTTGCCTTCTTTTGTCTTACCTAATGCAATTTTCACATTTTGGCACAGTTATCTTTTTTATTATTATTTTATTATCCATAATTAGATACACTTAATAAGAGAATAAGGGAATTGATGTCTCCACTTCCCCTATTTCCCTCTTCCCTGTCCCTGGTCAGTTGGATATCCTCCTCTGTGGGCAGTACAAGTATGTCTATAATCAGCAATATGTGCGTATTTCTGCAGTGGTTTCTAGTTTTCGTTAGTGTGAAGTTGATGGAAATTGTCCTTTATCCCTGTCAGATGTCCACCAGAGGTTGTTGTCCTTGCTGCCCTGTGACACTCACTGCACCCTGAACTCCTGGGCTAGAACTGCTAGTCTGCTGTCTGCTTCCTGACTTTATCTAATTCTTCCTCATTTAGGGCTCTATTGGTGGATAATACTCCCTCAGTTATGGGTTCTTTAACCAGAATGAGTTGCCTAACTATATACTATCCAGACACACTACTTCAGCTTTTCAATTGATATTTCAATCACCAGTTTACAGCCCAGCTTTGTGCACAGTGATTACAACAAAAGTTGTTATTTGAAGAAGCAATGGATAACTTACACAAAGGGTGATTTCATATTGATTTCTAAAATCAATTGTTGCATAACAATTCTTCAGTTATTCCAAGATGAGATTAAACATGGCCCTAATCAGGGTTGAACAGGCAAAACAGACTTCAAGATTCTAGAATCACTCAGAGAGGAGACAGGATTTACTGCATTGCTTCGGTAACCATCATGAGACTTCTGTCAGTCAGGATACTTTAAATCCAGGGCTCCATGATGGCGTGACTATGAACTCAATGGTGCTTTGAAGAGCAGTGAGCTAATCATAAAACATGCTGTAGTCAGAGATATATAAATTGAAAATACTGTTTATTTTTATGCACTTTCTATTTTCTATTTTGAGTTAAATGTTCTTGGTTAAATGTTTAGTAATTTTTTTTGTTCAATGGATTTTTAATCTGTGTATTCCTGGTCCCTACCAGAGCTTTTTCAAGGTGTCTTTTTCCTTTTTTTTCTATATGTACATAGGTGTCTACCATGGAGACAAACATCTTAATACACATAGCATTATATTTGAATTGTTACTTATAATAAAGTTCTATTTTTTCAAACTTTTCTATGTCAAAGGCAAATTACTTTCTGTACAAGAGCTCTCTAATGATATCAACATCATTGAAATCATGCCCACCTAACCTGGATAAGAGAAATAGTGACATGTCACAACTTAATGTGATAAGAATCTCATTTATGATTTTATTGGTGAACAGGTATTTACAAAATCAGAATAAAGGAAAATCCAAGGTACTATTTACAGATTCCTATTTCTCGTCTTTGTGTAAAGTCATGGGAGAGGCAAATTACAAAAGTTGCTGATATATACACATTGTAACATATCCTTGGACACTGGGAACACTTAGACCACATACGAGTGCAATGAGAAATGACATTCATTTGATCACACAGACTTCTTTCATACAGACCAACCCTCTCTGCCACAGTAAGTAGGTTCTTGTGAATGCAATTTACACTTTCCTTTATGACTGTCAGTCATCTCTCATCTTTCCCAAAGAAAATGCCTTGCAAAATGTATTCTACGGCATATCCCGAGAGGATCAGCACCATAATTATTTGCTCTATTGATGGTAGTGGCATTTTATTTTTTTCTTTTCATTACTGAGTATACTTTCACTGCTTTCTTTCTAAAAAAGTGCTTCTCTTGGGCTCTCTACCCTCATGAAACTATTGCTCAGTCTCTATCTTCCTCATTAAATGAGAAGCATACTCCAGATATCTCCCAATAGGCATCATTTCTCCTCCAAATAATTGAGAGTACATTCCCTGATTCTTATTTTGTCTTTTTCACATGCCCTTATATTTAACTTTGAATGATAGTAATGGAAACATGGGATAGATATTTTATATAATATAGTTTATTCTACACACTTGCACAAACTCCAAACAATAGTCTTTCCTTAAAGTTACAAGCTTAAAAGAAAGAAAGCTATCATTGAATTAATCTATTTGCTGATACTGAGTGTAATTATAAAATAAATTATAAGTTTTACATTGTGAGGACATGAACATTGGCATACAAGGTCTATGTGCTTAAGGTGTACTAATATAATAAACAAGCATATTTCTTATTGCTTTCAGTTTTATTATAATTGTGTTTCATGATACTAAAAGATATTTTAAGCCAATATGGATTTGTAAATTTACATGGAAAATTTTCCTCTCATTCAACAAAGATATAGTCATCACCTTCCTTACCAATGTTAAAGGTTTATACACTCTATCCTCAGCCTCTTGTAGTGAAATTTTTATAAATATAAATTAATTTGAACTAATATAGTCAAAGCAATATTGTGGATACTGGGTGGGTATCATATGATGTTTTGATATAAGTATACATTGTGTTTGTCTATATAAGAATAAATGAATCTATTTAATATTTATTAACCTATTAATTTTCAATTTAGTCCTTCGGAGACTGATTATGTGACTATTTCATGGATTCATATTCTAATTTGATTACAACTCTGCCTCATACAGGGAGTTCTCGCAGGAAAACTAATAGTACATAGAAATGAGAAAGCTGCGACAGAATATTTTTAGATTCTTAATTCAGGAAATTAAAAATACATGAGATGCCAACGGCAATATCTAGAAAATTTTAGACACCTAGGATAAAAATCAGAGGAAAAGTCAGAGATACATATATTTTAGCATCATCAGTATACAGCTTTAATGAGAATTAAATCATTAAAAGATTGGGGCTGGAGAAAAGTCTCATTGGGTAAATGTTTGCAATGCAAGCAAGACTTGAATTCAGATCCTGAGCACCCATTTTGAAAATGCCAGGCATAGTAGCATGCATCTTTAATTTTGGTGCTGGGGAGGAATAGATAGGCAGAGCCCTATAACCTGCTTCCTAGCTAGTCCACAGGGATCACTGAGCTTCAGTTCAGTGAGAGACTATTTCTTTTGTTTTTCTTTATTGTTCATAATGAGTTACATTGTTTAGTGGGCCAACCATGAGTTGTTATCCCCAATTCCCGTTGCCCCCCTTCCCCCATCCCCAGTCAGCTGGATATCCTCCTCCGAGGGCCGTCTGGATCAGTCTTTGTGGTAGGGGACCATGGATAGCTCATTCTTCAGCTGGGCTCTCATGTCTCAAGTGTGTAGTTACTGAGGGTTGCCAAGTCTCTGCTATTCTCCCCCACCACGGCTCTCACAATCTTTCCGCCCCCTCTTCCTCTCAGTTCCCTGAGTCCTGGTGGGCGAGTATTGAGGCTGCTATGGTGTTGTGAGCTTAGGGGTTTTTGTGTCGAGATTCGTTGGTTTCTGTCACACTGGCTTATCTCTTGTTGATTGGATGGCTATTTCTGAAAAAAAAAGTTGGAAAGAAACAAGGAAGAGTTACAATGTCAACCTCGGGCCACCTTATGTATGAATGCAGAAACATGAACACCTTCACAGAAAGACATGTGCACATAGATGTGTGAGCGTGCTCTCTCTCTCTCTCTCTCTCTCTCTCTCTCTCTCTCTCTCTCTCTCTCTCAGAAGAAAGTAGAGAAAGAGCAACACTTTGTTTTGAGCTTTGGAAGATGCCGTCCTTTGAGGGGTTAGTGATT
Organism: Zapus hudsonius; assembly: GCA_004024765.1. Taxonomy (NCBI): domain Eukaryota; kingdom Metazoa; phylum Chordata; class Mammalia; order Rodentia; family Dipodidae; genus Zapus; species Zapus hudsonius. The sequence goes on along the minus strand of PVHP010017890.1, from coordinate 491 downwards.
AGAGAAGGGGGACTATTGGACCATAGAGGCATTGGCAATGGTAAATGTCCAGCAACATAAAATGGGTCACATGTGTGTGCACACAAGCACACATACACAGATGGAGTGTTAGTTAAAAATTATTTTAGCTGGGCGTGGTGCTGCACGCCTTACTCCCATACTCGGTAGGCAGAACTAGGAGGATCACCACAAGTTTGAAGCCAGCCTGAGACTACATAGTGAATTCCAGTTAGCCTGGCTAGGGTGAGACCCTACTTTGAAAAACAAAAAAAAATATTTTAACTGTTTAACTGTTATGGAAAGCAGTGTGGAGACTTCTAGACAGAATGGACATAGAACTACCAATGGACCCAGCTATCCCTCTACTAGGCATCTACCCGCAGGATGCCACATCTCGATGCAGAAAATTTTGTACAACTATATTTATAGCAGCTCAATTCATAATAGCCAAGAACTGGAATCAGCCCAAATGCCCATCTATGGAGGAATGG
>PVHP010017889.1:0-33353 GCA_004024765.1 Zapus hudsonius | reverse complement strand
ACTGAGATTTCTTCATTCCATTAGGCATTGGGGCACATTGGGGTACGTGATACTGTGCCTCACACAGCTGTGATGACGGAGCTCCATAGCTGCCCTCTCAGTGGGGAAGCCTCACCTTTAGGGCCCCTGCCTTGTAGACAGCATGCTGACAGGACTCGGAGGAGAGGAGGCACACGACACAAGGCCAGGAAGTCTGTCTCCCATCTGGAGAAGCTTCGACCACAGTTGTGGGACCACACAGTCCCCCCATTTCCCCCTCCCTGAGTCTTGTGACACCTGCAGGGACTTTGGTTGAGGAATGGTGTTACCCTCATCCATCACACAAGAGAAAAGTGTATCTGCTCACACCTAGAACACACACACAAGTGTGAACAGAGAAGTCCAGGAAGGAGACAGGAAAAGGCACAAGGAGGTACTAGACTGTTCTAGAAGACACACCCATGCAGCTCCAGTGACATTCCTGTCTCCTTGGCACTCCAGGAGTCACCAGGAAACCATCAAACTGCATAAATATGGCTCAGCTTCTGGATTTCGATTGTATTCAGCTTCTCATTGCTGGACAAACACCTGACCAGAAGCAGTTTATGGGAGAAAAAGGTTTGTTCCAGGCTTACAGAGACCAGAGGAAGCTCCATTGTGGCAGAAGAAGAAGCCAGCTCACTTCCGTAGATCACAGCAGACAGACATCACCAAACAGCCAACTGCTCTCCTGAAGATCGGGCCCCAGTGACATACTCCATGATGAAATTGGAATACCCGCCCTATAACCTTTGACCCGACCTCTTCTCACACCCTCCTGTTAGTCCTATTTGTTCCAATAGACATGTTCACTTTCATACCATCCACGCAAATATGATTTTATGAATCTATAAACCACAAATGAGAGAAAACAGGTGATACTGGTCTTTCTGAAACTGACTCACCCAATGATTGTCTCCAGGGGCATCTATTTTTTTTTTTGCAAACTCCATTCTTTATTTTAATATCTTTATTTATTTGCAAGCAGAGAGAGAGAGAGAGAGAAAGAGAAAGAGAGAGAGAGAGAAGACAGACAGAGAGAATGGACATGCCAGGGCTTCCAGCCACACTGCAAACAAACCCCAGACACATGTGTCACTTTGTGCATCCGGCTTTACGTGGGTACTGGGGAATCAAACCGGGGTCATGAGACTTTGTAGACAAGTGCTTTAACACTAAGCAATCTTTCCAACCTGAAAACTCCATTCTTTACAGCTGGGAAATAAAAAAACAAACTTCCATTGCCTATGTAAACTAGATTTTCTTTATCCATCCTTGTTTGTATGTTCCTGTTTTAGTGTGTGTGTGTGTGTGTGTGTGTGTGTGTGTGTGTGTGTGTGTGTGTGTGCGCGCGTGCGCACCCAGACATGGGATGTGTGTGGAGGTCAGAGGGCAACCTATGACTCACCTTTCACCTTGTTGGAGGAAGTTTCTTCATTATTCACCAAGCTAGTTGGCCCACAAGCTGCCAAGGGATTTTCCTGCCTAGGCCTCCAAATTCACCATAGAATCACTGGAATTACCATGTCCAGCTTTACATGAGGTCTGGAGATGAGAACTCCAGAGTTCAAGCTTGTATGGCAAGTACCTTCCCCACTGAGCCATCCAATTCCCCAGCACTTGCTGATGTTCTTCTGAGAGCATCAAGTGACTTAGCAGCAGCCCACCCTCCTGTCTGCTGATACCAGTTGGCTGAGACTGAGTTAACACCAGGGCCCTGTGGACATTCCCAGTAACCCTCCTTCCCATTCATGCCTGCTGCTCCTCTTAGGATCTAGACACAGGTCTCCCAACACCTGCTGTCACTCATATCCAGAGGCAAATGGACCTGCCCTAAACTACAGTTGTCACTGCCTAATATCTTCTCTTGTCAAAGCATGTGGGAAGCTGTCATTCTTAAATTTCAAAGATGACGGGCTGGAGAGATGGCTCAGCGGTTAAGGCACTTGCCTCCAGTGCCTAAGGCCCCAGTTCAATTCCCCAGGTCCCACATGGGCCAGACCCACAGGGTGGTGGCCCTGGTTCTCTCTCTCTCTCTCTCTCTCTCTCTCTCTCTCTCTCTCTCTCTCTCTCTCTCTCTCTCTTTCTCTCTCTCTCTCTCTGCTTGAAAATGAATAAATAAAATATAAAAAAAAATTCAAAGATGACCTAGTTACTTCTGAGATCTAATATTGACAGAGAACTTAATCTCCATTTCCTGATTGAGAGCATTACGCTAAATTAAAAGCAGAACAATGAAATCAAAAGAGTTTTGTAAGCACTTGAGTGTGAAGAATTGGAAACTGAAGATGCCATGACTCATAACAGCCAATTCTAACCTTGCCTGCGAGAAGATTCTAGATTTATTTGAGTAAACAGTATACTGACCTTGCTTTATAGGGTGTAAGAGGAGAGGGGAATCTTGGCTATCAATCCTTCTCTTCTTCCATCTGGATATCATTCCCAATTAGAATCAGGCTGGCCCTCAAAGTTTTCCCATCCTCATCAAAACTCACGGAAAAAATGAATACACCCTAGTTTTACAGGCATTCTACAAATACTGCATTCTTACGAGGCTATTAATATTAATGTGGCATTTATGGCACAGCCAACTGAGGACAAGGCCACCGATCTGTTGCCCATAATGAACAATAATTTGTGCTGAACAAGTAGATAAGACAGGCACTTCAGTGAAATGAATGGTTTCACTGATGCTGTTCCCAGGAGGGAGAGAGGGAAGCACAGAACGGAAATAAACAGAAGGCACAGATCCAGTGTGTTGGCCTTTCTGAACAGCTTTAGGTGGTGTGTGCACCAAGCAGGGGAATGAGGGAGTTCCTGCTGGGGCTCAGGGGTGGTTGTCAGCTCTCCTGGCCCTCAGAATTAGGGGCCCTGAGATACTTAAAAGAAATGATCTTTTTTCCAGTTTTCTCATTGTTTTTAAGCCGTGTGCAGAAAAACAGGCCATCTCTTTATTAGAGGAACCTGAAAGGGTGTCCACAAATGCATACCACATTGCTGACTATGGGGGCAAGTGAGTGGATGCCATGAGAAGAAGCCACCTCCTCTGGTCAGGCCACAACAAGCTTATGTGCCAGTAGATGTCGTGAGAGCAAGCCATTTCGTCTGGCCAGGTCACTGAAAGTTTATGTGCCCAGGGGACACTGCAGTGGTGTGCAAACCAGTTTTACATTTCAGGGAGGAGGTAGCAGGTGAAACTCAGGCTTCTCTCCCACATCCCCAGTGTCTGGGCTTTCGTGTCTTGCTAAACCCAGAGTCTTGCTCCTGCCCTGGGGCTCTCCTCTGTCTTTAAGGGACCGGGTCTCACTGTGTTTGAAAGTCAAGCAGCCTAGGATCTCATAAACATCCAGCAATTTTCCAGTCTTTTCAACATCATTAATGTTCATCCAGATGAGACTATAGAGTAATTCGATTATATATCTAATAGCCCACAACATGCTTAAAAATGATTGGAGTTTTCATCATGCATACATTTGAGGTGTTATGGGGATGGCCCAGTTAGTAAAGTGCTTGCCACACAAGCTTGAGGACCTGAATTCAGCACCCACATAAAAGGCAGGCATGGTGGCATAACCCTAAAGTTCCAAGGATAGAGAGGTGGTGACAGAGAGCTCTGCAAGGCTTGCTAGCTGGCTGGTCCAGCTGAACCAGTGAACTGTAGATTCATTGAGAGACCCTGTCTCATAACAATATGGTAGAGAAAAAAAATATATATGGTAGAGAAGGCAGAGTGTGTGGCTCATGACTCTAATCCCAGCACTCAGGGGGCTGAGGTAGGAGGATCTCTGTGAATTGGAAGCCAGTTTGGGAAAACAGAGTGAGTTCCAGGTCAGTCCAGACTAGAGTGAAACCCTGCCTTATATATACATATATACATATATATATACACTATATATGTACATATATATTGTATCAAGCAATAGATAGATAACAATAGGTAACATCAACCTCTGACATCAACATGCTTCACACACACATACAATATGTCCACACACATACAAGCATCCGTGCACACCTGCACACATACACACCACACACATATACATGCAAAAATAATTTTGCCTTTATTCACCTTGAACTTCCTACTCCCTAAATATATATATGATGAAATATAAAAATGTGTAACTTGTTTCTTTGTATTTGTTTTATAAAATAAGATTTAGGATTTGACAACTTTGTTATCAAAGATACTAAAAATAATTCTCAATTATTTTTCTGCCAGTTCCATAATGTCTTGGAACCTGAAGCGTGTTTTCATAAATTTTCATTCAGGAAACTTTTGTTCAGCACTGAGGATGGAATTCAGAACCTTATGTACGCTATGCAAGCACTGTGTTACGGAGCCACAGCCCCACCTTGTCACCTTGTAAGTGACCACCTCAGGTCCCCAGAGACGGTAGAGACACCAAGGCTGCACACTCGGCCCAGGGAGGTCACCTGCCACTCCTCAGACCCCAGTGAGGTCAGGCTGTCAGGGCTGCAGGGTCTCCTCCCACACAGGATTCCAGTGCTGCCTGAGGAAGGCACTCATGGAGGGAGGCACGCTCCAGGTGACCTGTCCCCTGGCTTGACAGCCTTTCCTCTGTGTGGCTAAAGTGCTACCACTTAGAAAGCCTCAGCTACAGGGAGTTCTCAGCAAAGGCATCCTTTTCTGAAGGAGTCATCCCCACACACAAACCAAAGCACTTCCAAAATTAACCTCCTGCGCATGACTGACTGGAACCTCAATGGCTCCTTGTTAAGGTGATGAAATGAATGTATGAAATCTGGGTGGACGACAGCGACTCCAGATGAGGAGTGTTCGGATGTGGGACTTACATTGTCACTCCCTTCCCTGGGCACACCAGAAGGTTGCTAGCTGGTTTCTGCTGATGACAATATCAGGTTATCATTCCTCCCAACTCCCACACAACCTAGAGGATGGCACAAGGCTCCAGAGTAGATTTCTGCCTCTCTCTCTGTGGCTCTCTCTGTCTCTCTCTCTTTCTCTCTCTTGTTTACTTTAATTCTTTACTCCAGAGCAGCAGAAGGTCCCTCACAGAAAACATTCCAGATACACTATTTTCTCTTTGGCATTTTCATATAAACCTAATTATCAAAATATACACTTGCATTACATCGACTAAATTTTGATATCTAAATTAGTGCACAAAGCAGAGTTTGAACTTTATTTAAAGTACACATCAGAGAATTTTGGTGATTTTTTTACATTTAGAGGTATTTCATTTGCATAAGTGGCTAAATCACGTCACATGGTATCAACTTGCTATATAGTTTATTATTTTTCCATTTGTGAACTTTAGCTACTTTTCTCTCATTGCAAACTAGTCTGCAAATAACTTCATTTCAATTTGCAAAAAGAAAATCACAAAGAATGTAATCGCACTTGAGTTATTCTGCAAGCGTACACATAGTTTTGCAGGATGTAAATGTAGAATTGAAATTGATGAGTTGAAAATGACAGGAGCTTAAATGTTGATTGATCCTGGCAATTGCCTTCTAAAATTCATCTTAACATAGACCTGCAAACAATTTGTCAGAATGTAAATTTCCCTATGTTCTGTTGTATCCACAACAGGTCTGGATACAAATAGTAACTTTCATTTTCCTAAACAGAATGAAAAAAAAAAAAGTAAGTCATTGCCACCTTATTTTCCCTAGTAAAAACCTTATATAAAAATTTTAGTTGTAATTATGCATCCATTCAATTATTTTTTTTGACTTTTCACTTGACTTTTTTTCTTCTTATTCATGAAGAATGCTCATCTGTAATGCTAAATGATTCTTTGTCTAGCTTACATAGGCTACTTTCTCTACACCTGTTTTTGCATTTTGACATCACTTAAAGGTATTTTTAGTAAAAGGATTAAAACATGTATGATATAAAACTCTATATTTTCCTCTTTTGATATTGGTGAGTTTGTATCCCACAAAGAAATCCTTCTTCCTCTAAGATCAAAAACTAAGCTTTCGGGGCTGGAGAGATGGCTCAGAGGTTAAGGCACTTTCCTCAAGTGCCCAAGGCCCCAGGTTCAATTCCCCAGTGCCCACATAGGCCAAACCCACAAGGTGGTGGCCAGGTGCTCACTCCTCTCTCTCTCTTTCTCTCTGCTTGAAAATGAATAAATAAAATATTTTTTAAAAACTAAGCTTTCTAGTTTGTTTCTCTGTGGTGTTCATAGCTTAAAAAAATCTATATCTGTATCTTCAATCTTCCTGGAATTGAATGAATTTAAGTAGCTTATACATTTTCCATGGATATTCGGGTTTTTTAAACATTTGTTTATAATGATGGCCTCTTCTATTCATCTATGGTGTGGACTGACTGCATGTGAAGTGTCTTCTGGCTGGACTGGTGTGAAGATGATTTGGTGAAGTGGCTCTGTGGCTAAACCACAGTTATAATGTTGCAATATCTTTCTGGGGGCAGATGGAAGATCATGGACTTGTTCCAGAAGGGAGATCCCTTGCAGATTTGTTCTGTGTTGCAGTTACTTTCATGTTGCTGGTACAAGATGACTGACATAAGAACAGTATATATAGAAAGAGGTGACCTGGGCCTCCTGCTGCTGCCTCCAGGCCATGAACTCTACTGTGAGCAACCAAGGTACATTGGCCTTCATGTTTGTCAGGCCAAGGAACTTTTGGCTGCTCAACACAGGTGGGTGGTGACAAATGAAAGTGACACACCACTCTGTCCTTATCACAGTGCCCTGATGAGCTCTATACAGGTTAACTTCTGTGTCAACATCATAGCCACCCCTCTGACCCCCAGTGCCATGGTTGTGTGGAAGTTTAGATTAACTGGGGACATTCAAAACCTCTGCCAGTCTGCTGTTTCCCAGAGGCTGAGGTTGCACAGCCCTCTGCAGGGGGATGCCAGATAAGAACATCTTGGTACTTGCTGTCCACATGATACCCAGTGTTAGGAGATCAGACCCTTTAAACATACACTCCAGCCAATACAACTTGCTGCCAGTATCCACTTTGCCTTTCTGAATTAGCCAGGGTTCTCAAGAAGAACAGAACCAATAGAATGAACATATATTTCAAAGGGATTGATTAGATTGGTTTACAGAATACAGGCTGGACGGTCCAACAATGACTGTCTTTCAGGCTGAATAGCCTGAGGACCTAGTAGCTGCTCAGTCCATGAGGCTGAGGTCATCCTAGTCTGGTGTTGAGGGCCTGGAGGGTTCCTAGACAGCTACTGGTCTTCAATCCACATCAGAAGGCAAAGAAGCTGTGTTCCTATGTCCATGAAGGATGGAAATAAAGAGAAGAAGTATGCCAGCAAGGAGAAAAGGCAGTCAGGAAAAAGCACTACTGGTCCCTCAGATTTCTTTACAATTGAGTTTATACAGGAAGGACTATACCATCTGGGGGGAGGTCTCCCTCCCTCAGTTGATCCTTCCTGAAAATGCCCTCACAGACTTGACCAGAGATTTGTCTCTTACTTGAGACAGTCAAGTTGACAATGGAGAATATCCACCATACACCCTCATTCCAGGTTTCTGATGGTACTTTGAGTTCCACAGTTATTACAGGTTTATCTATCACTCATTGTCATAGTCAGCCACACGCCACTGAGATGAATCTCCAAACCAGGCACAGTTATGGGAGGAAAGGATTTATTGAAGCTACAGATCCATGGGAAGTTCCATCATAGTGAAAAAGGCTGGCTCCCTTTCACAGGTCCAAGGAGAGAAAGAGAGAGAGAGACCCTGTCACCAATACCACACACAAAGAACAGCAAATAGGCAGGGGCAAATGGAGACAAATTTCCTTAATGTTTAATAGAGCCTTAGGGTGGGGTCTTACAACCCTTTCCCAGACTTTTTGGCTTCCCCAGTCTCTGGAATTTCCTTCCTGCACTGCCCTCCCAGGAAGGGATGTCCATTTCTAGCTCCCCTGAGCTTCTTTACATCCTGCCCCCATACTGAGAAGGCTGCCTTCCTGTGAACATCCTCAGAGACCCACCCAAGATAATTAAGAAGATCAAGTTGACAACAAAACCTAACCATCACACTCATTTTATGGTTGTTTTGTTAGGAGATACAATGACACAGTTGTGGGCACTTTTCTACAAAGACATGCCTGATACATATAGATAAGAGAAGAAGGAATAGGTAGATAGATATGAATATATAGGAGATAGATAATAGATAATAGACAGAAAGATGATCTACTGAAGCTAGATAGATGACACATAGATACATAGATACATAGTTGATATATAAATGTCTAGATAAAAGACAGAAAGAAAGATAGATTATGGACAGATGTCAGATAGATATAGACAGATAACAGAGGGATAGATAATAGATGGTTAGTCAATAGAGGGATACATAGTGAGATAGATAGATTATAGACAGACCAGAGTAAATAGAAATCCATGGATATACAGCAGACATAGAAGGTGGGTGGCATGGAGCTACAAATGTGGTCAGACAGTGATTGAATTTCGCCCAAGACACCACATCTATATTCAAGGGCAGATTCTTTGACCTTCTCTGTGGCCACTTATGGTAGAAATATGGAATGTTGCAGATCAGAAACGAAAGTTGCCTTGGGTTAATCTTGGTTCCTTTTAGCAGCTAATCACTATTGCTGACCTTGCATTTTGCAATCACTAATTAAGAGTCTTGGAACAGACACTAAGCCTGAGATGCCCGTGGCATCTACCAACCCTGAAGCTAAGAGTGTGAGCACATCAAAATCCTATAAAATGTTTTCTCACCTCATTAAAGAGAACATCCGCATCCTACACAAGAATCTTCTTTTTTATTTTGTCATCTGCTTACTTCCTGAGACCACGACCTTCTTTCATGCTATAACAACTCAGGTAAACTCTCTCTCTCAAAAAAAAAAAACATGCTCTGATAGGCATCTTGAGTTTATGTTCCCATGAAGACATGGGCACTCATATTGTGACTCAGAACACATCCCTCATTTCAGACTTGGTAGGCACAAGAGGGAGAGATGATACATGAATAGCTGACAGTCCTGCCATGAAGCTCTTCACCTCTGTAGAGTCCTGTCACCAACCACTCGGCATCCTGTCACTGAGCCCCAAGCACTCAGCAGTTCACTCACAACTGTCAACCATCCTCTTGCTGTGTGGCATGTGTGTACACATGCATATTCATGTCTGTGGGCACTTGTGTGGGGTGCACATACATGTGTGTGTGCATGTGTGATGTCGTCTGCAATCACTCCTCCAACTTATGTTTCTGAAACTGGGTCTCTCCGCTAGGCTAGCTAGCTCATCAAATGCCAGGGACCCTCTTACCTCCAAGTCTTCAGAGCTGGATTACAGATGTGTACCACCACACCTGGCATTTGACATGATTGATAGGAATCTGAACTCAGATCCTCATGCTTAGGCTGCAAGTACTTTACCCAGTGGGCCAACTTCCCAGCACCCCCACCACACTCAATAACCATGTTATTGGAGGTGTCATGGTCTCTTGATTTTGATGCTTTTAGGGAATTTTCCAAAAGAATTTATATAGTCAGAGTAGTCCCTGGAAGGAGACAGCCACCAAGGATTCCTAGAAATGAGTCCTTTGGAGGTTGTTGGGAAAGGAGAGGAAAAGACAAAGGCAGGAGCTGAGAGGTGGAAAGCAAGACAGCATCTGAGCCATGAGGACAATGCATGGGAACAGAGGGTCCTATTCTTTTCAGACAACAGGCTGGAGTTGGGGACACACCACAGACAAAAAGATAAACACCAGAAACATTCATGAAAATAAACCCCGGTAGTTTCCTTAGCCTAGGCAAGTTCAGTGTTTTGATCTTGGATTTAATAAATGGCCACAAGAGCCAGGATGTAAGGAGGAAAGCTAAAACTATAGAGAGAAAAATCGATGAAGTCCCTGGAGCACAGGAGGGCGATTATTCTTAGACAAAGGGATTGCAGCTTGTCGACCACATAATTGATGAACACACCAGTAAATTTAAGGGACAAGAGCTTCAAACAAACAGATTCTAGAACGCATTAAGTGCTTTATTCTAACCCCTGCTTATGGACATCTGCAGCAGGCTCTGATACAGCACAGACAATCCATGGGATAACATACCTAAGACTTATTTCAGCAAGCCCATGTCTTGTTTGGAGGGGACCCTCCCCCCCCCCATCTTCTTGGAAAACCTTGTCTGCTCTCACTCCCACTGGAAGTACCCATGTGCTCTGGAGACCCTTCTGAAGGGTTCACCCCCCCCCCACTGCATCTTAAAATTGGGATCAGCTCATGGGTGGGTGGGTGTGTTTGTGTACACTTGCAGGGTTTTGAAACAACCTGAAGACAAGGAACCTGTAGGGAAGCCTCTATGCTTTGTGATCTTACAGAGAGACTTCCTCTCTTCTCTCATCTCTAAAATGATATCCCAGCAGCTCACCGGTCCCCTGAGATGGGCAGTGCTGAACAAGTTAGAGAAGTCCTCAGAAAGCCCAAGCCATGGGAACACTCAGTGCAAGTCAGGCCAGTTTTTGTTATAAGTAAGCCTTGAGAGAGACCTGCAGATCTGAACAACGCAGGCTTCTTTAGAGAGAAGCCAAATACCAGGGTACAACCAGAATCCTGTAAGACACATATACATGTGTGTGTGCATACATGTATTATGTGTGCATATGTGTATATGTGTGTGCACATGTGTATATGCATTGCATATGTATGCACACGTGTATATGTATGTATGTGTGTATGAGGTATGTGTGTACATACTATCCAACATCCCATACTGATCACAACATCACCTATAGCTCAGACATGGCACCCACCATTGGACATAGGGGCTATCGCATTTCCTAGATGAGAAAACATACTTGCTAATAATAAATAGCACACACTTTAACCAAGAGGTTAAGTTTGTTAAAGATAAAGCTTTTCATCATTTCACTGTGCCTTTGCAACCATTGTTTTTCTTTGAGGTGGAGAAATTACAAAGCAACTTTGAACAGTATGAGAGTCAGGGTCCTCCCCCTACTTTGTGTTGATTCTACACACAAAGACTGTGAGGACCAAGGGTAAGATACCTGAACTAGGCATTGTCCTCCTACCTCTATAACCCCCCCCACACACACACACTTTATTACCCTGTGAATTACTGCCAAGTCCTTCCACTTAATCCAGAAAGAATAAAATGAAGGGATGTAGGGACACTTCAAATGCCATGTGACACTGAAGATGGTATCCTATGAGGACACTTGGTTTCTCAGTTGGTGACCATCACTTCAAAACGTGCTGTGTCCTTGACCCATCACAAAACATCCAGGACCTCAGTTCTGATGATTCACCCTTCCCTAGATGTGTCCAGTTGCCTGCTAAAATCATTTTTAATTTTCTTTGTGAAAAAATGCATTGCTTTCTCTACGGGAGTTCTGAGCAATTGAGTAGAGCTTTTTGAACATAGTGTGTGTACATTAGACCCCTTGGGAAACTTTAAATCAACAGCTCTCCACTCCTTCTCCGAGTCAAGCAAAAGTTCATTTTAGAGAACAGTAAACACTTCTGAGACAACATGGCTTATTGCTCACGGACCTGGCACTTGGCTGTGTGGCCAGTGGGGGCTCAGCATGTGCTGTTCACAGATCCACAGGTGCTGGAAGTCGTCTCCCACTGGTGCTCCTCCCTTAGGTGGGGCTTGGCAGGCTCCTTGCCTCCCACAATGACACCTGCTCCCATCTGGATGTCACACTTGCCTCCTAAGTGCATGTACATCTTGAATTTGCTGAAAACTCCCTTGGAAGACTCAAGATGACTCGCAGTTTGCCTAAAGAATGATATGCTCTGAATGTGGAAATATATGCCAACCTTCTAGAATCTGCAAAGCCCATATGTCCTTCTCAAAGCCTTCCAAATTTTGACCCATCATTCCTCCTCTGAGCAGTCTTGTCTGATAGATTCTGCTGTGGTATTTAGGCTCCTGCCTTTAATCCCAGCACTAGGGAGGCTGGAGTAGAAGGATTGCCATGAGTTCATTGCCAGCCTGGGCTATAGAGTGAGTTCCAGGTCAGCCTCGGCTAGAGTGAAACCCTGCCTCAAAAAAAATAGCATTTGTTTCTTTTTTGTTGTAACCATTATAATAGCTATCATGAGTTATTGTTGAAAAAGGGAATGTGGAAAATCACCAGTTCTCCAGCAAAATTTACATAGCACACAGCTTTGATATTAGAGAAAATAAGTTAACTTGCTATTTATTTAAAATGTAAAATGTGTCCACTTTTACATTGTATAAGAGGGCTGGGGAAATGACTCAATGGATAAAGCACTTGCTCTGTGAGCATAAGGACTTCCATTTGGATCCTTAGACCCACATAAAGCTAGATGCAGTGGTATAAGCTTCTGTAATACCAATGCTCCTATGGCAAGGCGGGAGGTGGAGGCAGGAGAGAGCACCCAGGAGCTGGCAGGTCAGCTAGCCTGGCATATTCAATGGTGAACCTGCCTCAAAGAAGGTGAAAGGTGAGGACCAACCCAAGGGATTGTTTTCTGCTTTCCATACACACCCCACGACCCACATGTTCCTGTAATCAGAGACACAATATGCACACACACACACACACACACGCACACACACACTTAATAATAAATAGTATCAGAACAAAGCATTATAAAAATTAAAGTGTGGAAATTATTTTCATACCCTAACTTTAATTAAAATAAAATAAGCATTGAAGAGTGGAAACAAATACAAACAGCATCAGAATATCATGGATATTAGGAGTGTGCCCTCATTACCTATGGTCAGTAGGGAAGAAGCATTGTGTTTGAATAGAACCCCTAGCTGGTGGCAATTTGGGAAAGTTGTTGAGCCTTTGAGAGGTGGAGCCTTGCTAGAGGAGGTGTGTCATTGGGGGAATTTATTAGTTCAGCCCACTGGGTGTTCAGAGCTAGTTTATTCAAACTATTTCCTTCCTGCTGCTGTGAAAAAATCTTATGCCCCAGATGTATAGTCTGGCATGCTTTCACTGCCATGATGAAACTTCTCCTGGAAACTGTAAGCTGAAATAAATCCTTTCCTCCCATCAGCTGCTTCTGGCCAGGTGTTCTGACTCTGGAATGAGAAGGTAACTGCTCTAGTCATATTTTTATGAATTCACTAAGAGATTCATTCATTCATTAAGTCAGAGTCCTGGTAATCTATTCCTCCCTAAAACCACCCTCATAGTCATGTATGAAGGTGTTTTTTATTACTATATGCTGGGACATTAACACTAACACGTGTCAACTTGATAGCCAAATACATTTCCTTATAGGATAACATTCCACCCTTGGCCTCCCAAAAGGCTCATATTGATCTCATCATACAAAATGCATTCAGTCCATCTCCATGACTCTCCAAAGTCTTACAGTTCCAACATTTCTCAGAAGTCCAAGCTCAACCTCTCCTCTGTGACTCAAAGCAACTCATCTATGAATTCCTATTTAAAAAAATAGAAAACAGTTTCTATAATTTCAATATAAAATGTCACAAAGAAAATATTCCCATCTGAAAGGGGGGTATCAAGGAAGGGTGGGACCAAAGCAAGTTCAAAACCTTCTAGCTGAAATCCTTTGTTAAAACATCTGGGATACATGAAGCCATGGTCAGCTCCAACAAGCTTAAGTAGCTCTGCTCTGATACACTTGCTGTTTGAATCTTTCCTGAGCTGGCTCTGCCCATGGCTTGTGTCTTCCTTTTCTCAGTGACATTCCAATTTCCTGGTATTACCAGCAACCCAAGGTCTCCATTACAGATTAGACATCACCATCATGACTTCACACCATACCTTCTGAGGAGCTTCCCTTGAGGATTCTGACTTTCTCACACAATCATTCCTTTGAAATCTGTGTAGAGGCCTCTAATGACCCCATACCTCTAATATTCTGCAAGCCTACAAACTCAGCATCATGAGACTAATAACGTGGTCTGCCTCCATGAATCACAGCTGTGACGGACGCTGAGTACCTGGGTAGCTGAACCCAGGGAAACACTCCCTTAGGCAGCCCTGTGTAAACACAGGGCGCTTCCTTCTCAAAGGCAATTCTTTCAGATGAGTGCACAATTTTATACCCCGAAGATAGTGATGGGGGAATGTCTGGACAATTTCCGAGATCCTTTCAGGTAGAAGATGTTTTGTTTCTCTTTAATCACACACCACCCTCCTTAACAACCACACCTTGCTTGTCCACAAATTCCTACTTGCTCATTTTCTAACCAAGCTGCACATTTTTCAAATCCTTCTGCTTTCTGCTCCTGATTCTGACTGTAAATCTGGCTAAAAGCCTACAACAGTAACCATGCCAAAGTCTGCATGCTACACCAGCTTGAGATTTCCTCAAACCAATTAATTAGTCCAGTTCCTTTAAATTCAGCTTCACTCAAAGACAAAATCATTTGCCATAATGTAATACAGATGGCCTCTAATCCATTTTCCAATGGAGTCCTCATTTCTGTCTACAAGATCATGAGCCTTGCCTTCCCCATCCGCAATCCTATTGGGATTCTGGTCTTCTAAGCTCCCACCAGAATCACCCATTAAGCTGTGCTTAGAGAATCCTAAACTTTCTCTATCCTGCTTCAAACTTTTCCAAAATATTCCCACAAACCAGATCCAAAGGATTAACAATCATATTGCCATAATTGATCACAGCAATGGCTCCACTTTTCTGAGACCCATTTTCAGCGTGGGCTTATCCATTCATTGTGACTGAAATGTCTAAGAGAACTTAAAGGAAGACAGACTTATTTTGGGTCATAGTTTCAGAGATTTCAGTCCATTGTTGCTTGGCCAAGTGTACGGGGGTGGGGGGCAAAAACATGGAGGCTAAGCTACGTGTCAGCAGAAACTTTTTATGAAAAATAGGAAGTACAAGGGGATAGGGTAAGATATATTCTCAAGAACACAACTCCAGTGACCTACTTTCTCCAAGAAGGTCTCACCTCATTTGTTCACCACCTACCAGAAATGCCATTGTATTGTGAACCTCTCAAGGGCTTAATCCACCCATTCAGTCAGGAATGTCAGGATGTAACTGTATGTGGAAATACCCTCACAGACATACCCAGAAATTTTCTGCACTAATCTTTTGGCCAATTCTCAATCCAATCTCAGGTTAATGATTAAAATAAGCCATCACAGGGCTAGAGAGATGGCTTAGCGGTTAAGGCATTGGCCTGCAAAGCAGGAGGACCTGAGTTCAATTCCCCAGTATCCACATAAAGCCAGATACATACGTGGCACATATCTCGGGAGTTTGTTTGCAGGGGTTGGAGGCCCTGGTTCACCTCCACCCATTAGAATCTTGCCAAATCAACAATGTTTGTTTCATTTAACCTATACTGATCTCACTCTCCGACAGAGATTCTGTTTGTATTTTTCAGAAGACAGCAAGAATGTGATGGCTGACACACAGGCAGGAGATGAACCACCCCTAACTTATGATTTAGAGCCCAAATGAAACCTTTGAGGAAATGGCGAGATAAGCAAGAGAATTACCTCCACAGCAACTCAGGTAACCTGGGTAAAGGTAATGGAGACAGACACTGAGGAAACCCAAAACAATCCAAAGCAGAGATCCAGAGACTCTTAAGACTTTACTAGTAAAACAGACCTAAAACTCACCCACCATGACTCAGGGAACTTAGCAGAAGAGGGGTGGAAAGATTGTAAGAGCCATGGAGGGGGAAGAATATCCAGAGGCATGGACCCCCTCAGCAACACACAAAGAGAAAAATCTGGCTACCACTTGTACAATTCATAAGCCTCTATCCCATGGACTTGTGAGCAATCCCACTGAGGAGGGCCCCTAGCTGGTTAGGGACAGGGAGGAGGGAAATCACAAGACTTGCTCATAAAAATGTAACTGATTCTCTCTCTCTCCCTCTAATAAATAAATAACTTTTAATAAAATAAACCATCACAGAAAGGAAAAAAAGAAAGAGAGAAAGAAAGAGAGAAAGAGAGCTGAGGACCTTCTAGAAAATACATGATGCTTAAGTAGTTACCAACCTTCAGTTACCTTATTAATATTTGTCAAGGGGGGCTGAAGAGATGGCTTAGCGGTTAAGGCATTTGCCTGCAATGCAGAAGGACCTGAGTTTGAGTCCCTAGTGCCCACATAAAAGCCAGATAGATGCACAAGAGGGCGCATGCATCTGGAGTTCATTTGCAGTGGATGGAAGCCCTGGTGTGCCCATTCCCTCTTTCCTCTCTCTCTCTCTCTCATTCTCTCTCTCTAATAAATAAATAAAATATTTTTAAAAATTAATAAAAGAACCTTAACCACTGGAAAAAAAATTGTCAGGGGAAATTATTACAGGTGCAAGAGAAGGCCTTGTTATTGTAAAGCCAAACTGTGCGTCTCAGAAACAGTGCTCTGAGCAGCACAGAGGCTGACCGTGAAGGGGCAAGAAGATGCCATACGTGTACAGGCAGTGATATACTAAACCTCCAACACAGCAAAAGCACCTGGAGCTGCATGACTCCAGAGATGAGATTTGCTTCTGGTAAAGAGATCTGCTTTTCTGGTGTGGACTCAGCAGCACAGCTCTGTATTCACCTGTTTTACATATGCTTTTTCCTTCCTCTTTAATCTTAAACCCACACAGTTCTAGCCAGAGCCGCATATCACCTCAGAATATGAGTCCAGATGGTTTATGTATATGCTTGAACCATCTTTCAATCTCCTCTGGGAAGCTGTGTATTAGAAAAACAACATTTCTCATTCATTACTCTCTGTGTCCTCATTGTGAGTTGAATATGACCGACTCTGCTTCAAACTCCTGATGCCATGACTTCACTGAACTGTAGGCTGAAATAAAGCCTTCCTCCATTTTGAAAAAAAAATGTGGTTGGGGAAACAGTTCAGTCAAAGAAGAGACTACTCTGTAAGCATAAGAACTCAAGTTTTGATGCTCAAAACTCATGTTAAAAAAATGGGCGTGGTGACGTGTACTTGTAATCCTAGCCCTGAGGAATCCAAGGGCTCACTGGACAGCCAGTCTAGTTTGATTGGTGAACAAAAGCCAGCAGGAAACCCTGTCTCAAAAGAGGTGTACAGGGCTGGAGAGATGGCTCAGAGGTTAAGGCACTTGCCTCCAGTGCCTAAGGCCCCGGGGTTCAATTCCCCAGGACCCACATAGGCCAGACCCACAAGATGGTGGCCCTGGTGCGCTCTCTCTTTATCTCTATATCTCTTTCTCTCTCTCTGTATCTCTCTGCTTGAAAAATGAATAAATAAAATATTTTTTAAAAAGAGGTGTATAGCACCTGAAAAATGACACCCAAAGTTGTCACTGGCCTCCACACTCACCTGGGTGCATGCATATCTGCACACGCACGTGTGCACCTGCATGTATATGAAAAAGCATACACATACATACAAAGATACAACTTTCATGATATGTATCGCTGCTATTACTAGTAAAAACAAGAATTACTGAGCAAGAGTGTGTATGAGGTGAAGTGGGGAGTGGGCAGAGGAAGCCATTGCCACCCCCACGGGAGAGGTCAATATAAGCTAACTTTTTTTATTTTGAATATGAAAACGTTGAAGATTATCTAATTCAAAGAAATATGGCTTCATGATTCCTGTTTGGCCCGTAGAGCCTCCCATGCTGGTAATGTGTGTGTCCCACGTGTGTGAAGATTGGAGAAGCAGGCTGATATTTTTTTCTCATTGATCCATCAGCTTCGCTCAGCTTTGGAGCAGACAGAATGTAAAATAATATTTTAAGGAAATTTGATTCCGGAGGCTGTTGTGTTCCTTATACATAAATTACTCTTAAACCACAGTGGTTATTGAAATAAAAATTCCATTTCTCTTATACTGACAATCCCTCTGGGAGGAAGGACAAGGGAGTTTCCCCCCACAACATGAATGAATGAAATTAGCTGTGACATCAGTGTGATTATTACAGTCATGCTTTTTATTTTTAATATTTCCCCGTGACAGATTTATTTCTTCTCAAATCAGAAATATTTCTTCTGAGAAAAAAAAACATATAGCCTCGTATGTTTTTCTGATACGGAAAATTACCAGATGCCAAGCTGTGAACATACGGAAATTGAAGACCTTTGTGGGCGACCTTAAGGCCCATGAAGGTGGAGAATTGTGATACAGCAGCTTAGGCAATTTCATTGTGGCTGTTTGGTTCGTGAAAAATGAGAAATAGGTTTTCTATTACTAAATATAATGAATTTCCTTTCTGTCCTGTCACAAATTGTCAAACTTCATTGAGCAAAAGAAAGCCCCTGTCTAGACAATGGTACAATGGGGGTCTGGTACCTATGTGGCCCAGGGGTGAGAGCTGAAGGAGGAGACGTGGCTTTATTTTGGCCTAAAATTTCAAATGGATTTAGTTAGTGGGTAAACCATACTGGACAATCTTTGACCCATGCATAAAATATTTTAAGTGATATATGGTAGAGTTGTGTGTATATATATATTGTTAGATATATTAAATATTATATGCTTATCAATCACTTTCTAGGAAATTAAAGGTGCGTGTTGGGCGTCTGTCACCTGTGTCATGGAATGACCCTTCGGGTTTGTGTGTCATTACAGGGGATCAAGTGAGCTGAGGTATGTTTGGTGAGGAGTGGAGAAGTGACAGTTCTGAATGCCTGGATGTTAGGTGATGTGCCCTGTCTCACTTGAAGCTCAGAAACATCTGGCGCATAAAAGCATCTGTCACCTTTGTGTTCTGTTCTCTAAGGAGGGTTGTTGAACTCAGTAGAAGCACGCACTCTATTTTCTGTAGGACGCTTTACCCCACTGGAACTATTATACATTCCTGTCAACACCATCTCCTGGTAGGGAAGGCCTGGCTTTGGAATGGGGTGACTACATTCCTGTCCAAGGTGTGTTTATGTTCACTTGGGACCAGATTCTCAGAGATCAGGTTTCCTTCTGTGATGTGTAGGGATGACTGTGCCCACTGATTTTTAAGGACAGGCAATTTCTAAATTTCCTCCCCCAAAGTTCCTGGCATGTAAGCAATGCCCAGGGATTTGTGGGATGCATATGTTATTAAACTGAGATCGGAAGCATTCAAATAGTATTAAAAGGAAGACTTGAGAAATCAGGCATAAAAATCAGTAATTCTCAGAAAACAACCCCAAAGACTGTTGCTATTCTACAATAAAGGATCATAAAGAGATTTGGTTAAACCAAACTTCAGAAGAACCTAACTATGCCCACGAATATTATATAGAACAAATATTTGCAATGTAGTTTTATTGTGTGTATGCACGTGCCTGTGTGCAAATGCATACATCTCATGTGCACATATGTGGAGGCCAGAGAAAGTCAAATGTCCTCCCTTATAGATCATCTGCATATTTCTATGAGATGGACTCTCTCACTAAACCTGGAGCTGTTACTTTTGGTTAGCTAGTCTGACCAGTGAGCTCCAGAACACCCATGATGCTGACTCACACCACAGCACCCTTCTATCTCCCACACTGAGTCAGCATGTAATGGTTTTTTTTAAGAGGGGTGGCTTTCAGGGAAAGGCCTTAAACTCCTAAGCGTGAGGTTTTATCTGTTTTTAACAAAGAGTTGAAATAAACTGACTGAGAAGGATAGATCACAAATGATTACATTTATTTAGGGGACTTGGGAGCGTGCAGGAGAGTCCACGTACCAAGGTCAGGAGCTGGATACACTCATGGGATCTGACAGCCCATATGATTACTGAGCATAGGCCTGGGGGGAAAAAAATGTGTAAGGGGATTTCTCAGGGAGATTTTAAAAACCAAAGGCCATAAGAAAATAGAGAGAGAATATCCTTTTCTACTCTGAAAGCCACCAGAGTAAGAAGGACATGGTCTTACTAGGGTTGGGAGCCCCAGACTCAGGCAGGGAAAAATGAGCCATCAAAAAGAAGAACTAGGTAGAGGAAGTGCTCCCCTCCCCAGGAGACCTCCATTTATCCAGGCTCAGCAGGGCTGACTCAGGAAGAGGTCAGCATACCTGTGTGGGAGACCTGTTGGATGAGACTGGATCAGATACTGAACCCCAGTTCTGCTGCAGCAGGCTGGTGGCATGACATCTTTTGGGGGTCCCTTGTTTTGAGACTTCCTAGCTGAATAATAAAGCTATCTGACTAGTTCCTAGTCAAGTGGAAGGATGCTAACCCCTTCCCCAGGTTCCAAATCTCAACCCTTTTCACTGATCAAGGACCTCACTTCCACTGCAACACCCTGGGGTCCCCTCTAATTATTCTTCTCCCAGAGGATTGCAGCCTCCCTCCCTCCCTTCCTCCCTTCCTTCCATTAAAGCAAACAGACCTTGCAGCCACCTGGCTCCTTCCCAGCCCTTGCTGAGTTGACAGGTAATATTTGAAACTTCCCATTTTCCCTTGATTCCAACATCCTTCCTCCAAGGCCACCTAGAAACAAGGAGGCCTGAGAAACAGGACAGCTTCCTGTCCTGTGCTACGCATGGGGTTGTGTCTTCTTTGTGGGGTGTATCCTGACCCTTCACCATGAGGAGCTCATATGACTACATGGTCTCTGCCTTAGCCCGAATGAGAGAGAGAGAGAGAGAGAGAGAGAGAGAGAGAGAGAGAGAGAGAGAGAGAGAATGCCAAGGCCTCCTGCCATTGCAAATGAACTACTGGCTCATGTGATGCTGGTTTTCCATGGATACTAAGGAATCAAACCCAGACCAGCAGGCTTTGCAAGCATTTGCTTTGCTTGTTTGTTTGTTTTTTCAAGGTCAGGTCTCACTTTAGCCCAGGCTGACCTGGCACTCACTCTGTAGTCTCAGGCTGGCCTCAAATTCACAGTGATTCTCCTACCTCTGCCTCCCCAGTGATAGGATTAAACCTTTTTGTTTTGTTTTATTTTGTTTTTGTTTTTTTCAAGGTAAGGTCTCACCCTTAGCTCAGGCTAACCTGGAATTCAGTATGTCCTCTCAGGCTGGCCTTGAACTCACAGTGATCCTTTTACCTCTGCCTCCATGGTACTGGGATTCCCTGCAAGATTAAACCTTTAAAAAAAATTTTTATTTGCAAGAAGAGAGAGGGGGCATGAGAGACTTTGTTATTTCTTATCTATTTATTTGCAATGAGAAAGAAAGATAAAGAATGAGCACACCAGAGCCTCTTACCATTGCAAACAAAGTCCAGATATACCCACCACATTGGGTAACTGGCTTGATGTGGGTACTGGGGAACAAACCCTGACCATCAGGCTTTGCTAGCAAGTGCCTTTAACCACCAAGCAATCTCTCCAGCCCTCTCCTCCATTTTGTAAAAACACAATCTCATGTATTCCAGGCCGTCCTCCAACTCTCTCTGTAGCCCATGATGACCTTGGAGTTCCTCCTGCCTCCAGACCCTGAGTGCTGAGGCTATAAACAAGCAATACCACCACCATGTCCAATATATGTGGTCCTGGGGATGGAACCCAGAATTTCAAGTATCCTAGGCGTGAGGTGAACTCCACCTCCCCTCCCCCAATCTCTTCCAATCAGCACTTGCATCCGTCCTTCCTCCTCCTTCATTGCTTGGAATCCTGAAAGGATTCCTCTCCACACCTGTACATGGTGAACTTGTTTCTCCTTCATTCATTTTTTTCCCTCTGTCTTTACTGTCCCTCATCTTCATGTACCTTAAGCTTCCTTCGTATAGAAAGCTTTTCATTAAGTTTGGGAGGATTTCCTAGAATATCGTTTCTGTTCATATATCTTCCTTCCCAGTTCTCCCATTATGTTGGCATCTAAATGGCACCCCACATTTCTCTGAGCATTGGGGTTTCTCTATTCACATTTCTTCATCCTTTCTCGTCTGTTCTTTGGAGTAGAAATTTTCTTTCTTATAGAAATTTTCTGTCTCAAAGTTCATTCATTCTTTCTTTTCTCTCTCAGACCTGACATCAAGGCCTATGGTGACTTTTCCATTTCCCATACATGGCTCTTGGGATCCAGTGTTGTAACTTAGCCAAAGTCTAGTGTTTTACAGGGAAGTTCTCCGTGTGACTGTCACCATCACACTACAGCTTTCTGAGTTACTTGATCACATTTTCTTTAGTTCCTTGAACATACAAGTCTTGCTTTGACATAGTCTTTGTCTCCTATACCTACAGTCGTTAATTTCCAGAAGTGAGTACACTTCCCAAATCCTTTACACGCCTCACAGCTTTGTATTGAAATTTTGACATTCTGTAGAATATATTGTCACGTGGATGATACTGTATCCCCTCTTCACCCTCTACTTACTTGGCTCTGACATCCAGAGCTAATAATAAAAATTCAAATCATTTCAAGTGCCTGCTTTAAACCATTGCCATTGGAATTAGAATTATATAAGAAGTAAATATTATCACAAATATTGGGGTTTATCTGAACAAAGAGATTCCACGTAAGAACCTAAATCTTTCTGTGCCATGAGACTATCTTATCTTACCAAGGAACCTTGGAGGAGCATTGATTCATAAGAGCTGACTTCTGAGTTGTGAGTGTGAGCAATGGATCATCGTGGAATGTTTACTGCGTGTATGAGTGCATGTATGTGTCATGTGTGTGTATGTGTCCCTGTATCTCCCATGCTCTCACCTGTAGTGAGGATCACATGCCTACGGTGACCCAGAGCAGAACGTTAGTTGACCCACTCCATTCTTCTCCCTCCCATCCTTATTTGAGTGAGAGTCTCTTACTGATCCCAGAGCTTGTGATTTATTTATGAGCTCCAGAGATTCTGGGGTGTCTGCTCCTGTGGGAGCCAAGTTAAACCCAACTGTTTATAGGGGCTCTGGGGAATCAAACTTGAGTGATCTCTCAGGCCTCCTAAGGTTCTCATGCATGCATTGAAGTGCTCTGAACTTCTCAGCCATCTCTCCAGCCCTTCATCAAAGAATTTAATGTCAGAAATAAGCACCACCTGATTACGTGGCAGCTATGACCCTCAGCAAAGGAAAATCTCTCAGATTATTTCTCTGAATCACTCAGCACGCGAGAATACATGGAGATCTTTATCGGACTGCTTCTTGGTTCCACGACTAGTATCTGAACTCAAATTCAGTCACCAAAATAATATAATTGACTAAGTGGCATGCATTTGAAACAGCGCTAAAAGTTATAATTTTTAAGATTTTTCTCTTACCCACAGAGCCCTCTAGTGGGTAAAGACTATCACAAATAAGTGTGTACAAAAATAAGCCTCAGAGATAGCCAGTTTTCTGCTATAAAATTTGGGCTTAGAACTCCTCTCTGGGAAAATCGACCTTCATTTATTTTCTCACCAACAATTTACCAGCTCAGTAAAAAAAATACCACTTTGGGGAAAGGTATATGTACATTTAATTTTTAAGATTTTTTTGATAAGACACATGAACATATTATGACATTTATAAACTACTAAGACTTCATTTTTCTTATACTCTTAAAGCAGTTTATGAGTTATTTTTGTTTTTAAAAATAGAAGTGATACATTAATGGTATAAAAACATGACAAAATACCTCTTCTATTTTTCTGGCTAATAAACTTAACCTCTGAAATTATCAAATTTTCAAATTTTCTGCTACAAATTTTTATACTAACTTTCTTTATTTGCCCTTCCTTCCTTTTTTCTCTTCTCCCTTTCTCTCTCTCTCTTTCTCTCTCTCTCTTTCTGACAAGATGTCACCTTGTATAACTCAAATTGGCATTTCACTTACAATGTAACTTAGGGTAGTCTTGAACTCATTGCAATTCTGCCTCAGCCTCCCCATTGTCTCTAACACTGAGCTACATGCTCAGCTGTCTTTGAACTGTTTGAGATAGGATCTCCCAAATTTGTCCAGGCTAACCTTGGACTCTAAACCCCAGGCAGGCTCTGAACATGCGATCCTCCCTAAGCTAGGATAACAGACCTGCACAATACGCCTGGAACTTCTTACCATTCTCCTGGAAACTTTCTTACCCATGTAGAAGTGTACCCACCTCCCATGTACCCATGACTTGTCTCCAATAGTGATGGGCTCAAAATCTGTCTCTTCCATGGAATGTTTCATCCACTCTGTCCTTCCAGATTGATTTGATGACCCGCTGGCATTTCTCATGAAAGAATTAATGAACAATATTTCTTTTTCTCCTTGGCCATTCTTCACTGTGAGTGAGCCAAAAAGTCCGGGAGTAAGCTCACCTGTGGCCTCTTCTTCCCTTCCTGGGGGAACTCACTTGCTAAACTCTCCAGAGCTTTGCTCTTTCTCTATTCTGTCACATATCTTAGTTACAAGACATCATGATGGCTGGAGAGATGGTTTAGTGGTTAAAGTGCTTGCCTGCAAAGCCTATCCACCCGTTTGCTCCCCAGTACCCACATAAAGCCAGATGCACAAAGTAGCGCATACATCTGGAGTTTGTTTATAGTGGCTAGAAGCCCTGGTGTACCTATTTACTCTTTCTCTGCCTCTCTCTTCTTGCAAATAAATAAATAAAATATTTTAAAAATCATAATGACCAGTCACCTTCATGAAACACTATAGCAGCTTTTTTCTCATTACTAGAACAAAACACCTGACCAGAAATA
Organism: Zapus hudsonius; assembly: GCA_004024765.1. Taxonomy (NCBI): domain Eukaryota; kingdom Metazoa; phylum Chordata; class Mammalia; order Rodentia; family Dipodidae; genus Zapus; species Zapus hudsonius. The sequence continues at coordinate 8,830 of PVHP010017889.1, read as the reverse complement.
ACCTGTGGAAGGAAAGGGTTGATTTTGGCTTACAGGTCTGAGGTTTCATCACGGTAAGGAAAACATGATGAGAATAAACAGCAAGATGCCACATCTTGTCACATCAGCTTGGAAGAAGGAGCAAGAGTGGGCTTGTTATCACTGGCAATGATGCTTGTACTATGACACCCCAAGTGACACACCTCCTCCTGCAAGGTCCCACTGCCCAAGGGCTCACCAACCACTTTCCTAAATTACCACCAGCTGGGGACCAAGTAGTCAAAATACATGAGCCTGTGAATGACTTTTCATTCAAAACACAGACACTTACTAGTACTGTCGAATGCAAGGATGGGGACAGGGTCCCATGGGTTTGGAGTCACACGCACTTCAAGAATCTAACACTTCCATCCTCTTGTTTGATGCTTCATTGTGAAGAACTAGGTTGTGTGTGATCATATCAGAACTACAAGGTCAAGGCTGGGCGTGGAGGTGCACACCTGTAATCCCAGCACTAGGAAGGCCAACGCAGGAGGATCAGGCGTTCAAAGCCAATTTTGGTGACAGTGTGCATTTGAGGTCAGACTTACTCGGCCACGTAGACCTTGTCTCCATAAACAAAATAAAACTAGGCTGATATTGATATAGTCAAGAAATCATTTCCCACACTAATGCCAAGAAGTTCTTCTCACGCATCTTCTTATATAAGAGTATTATGACTAAGGATAGATATGCAAAATAAGAGCCAGAACCCTGGTCTGGAGTTCTGCATTTTGTGAATCACAGAGTGTTACAGTGTGCTTGCTTGTGGTGCTGGTGCTGGGCTTCTGTCTGTCTCTGCTTGGATCTGTGAAAAGGGGCCAGCCTTTTTTCCCTTAACTTCTTCCCCTGGATCTGCTCAATAAATATTTTCCTCCCATAAAAAAAAAAAAAGAGTATTATGATTGCCGGTCTTACATTTAAGCTTTTCATCTATTTTAAGTTCATTCTCTATATGGAACAAGACATATGTCCAGTTTCATTCTTCTGCTTATGGATATCCAGTTATTCTGGCATCATTTAAATTCACAACAAAATTGGTTTGCAAAGATCAAACTAAGACTTCTCGCGTGAGAGGCTGGGGAAATGGCTCGCCCAGTAAGAGTGCTTATTGAACAAACATGAGGCACTAGGAGGACCTGAGACAGCTGAACTCAATATCCAGCACCTACCAGGAATGCTCACACATTCCTGTAACCCCAGCCCTGTAGGGAGCACAAACCAGAGCATCACTGATACTCACTGGCCAGCCAGGGTGACCATAGAAAGTAGTTGCTCCTTCTGATGTTCTAATCCAGCACTTGGGAGGCAGAGGTAGGAGAATCCCCATGAGTTCCAGGCCAGCCTGAGACTACATAGTGAATTCCAGGTCAGCCTAGGCTAGAGTGAGACCCTATCTCGAAAAAAACAAAAAAAAATAGTAGTTTCTGGTTCAGTGAGAGACTCTGTCTCAAGGAAACGATGCAGGAGAGATAAAGGACACTCAGCTTTCTCTTTGGGTCTTTGCATTCTTGCACATGGAGCTCACACATGTGTACATACGTCATACATACACACACCATAGACACACACTACACACACATGCCAAGCTTTTTAGAATTCTCATGTAAATTGTCTTTTTTCCCCAAAACACACTTCTCTCCCTGCAGTCATTTTCATTCATTCACTTGATCAAATTGCTGTCACTCACACTAGAAAACTGACCCCCTTCAGCATTTCTCTTTCTCTCTGAATCCAAACAGAAGCTGACTCCTATTTTATGTTCCCAAATTGCCCCATCATTTCTCTGTTCCCCTAGCCCCTGTGCTGTTTTAGATCCATCGCTCTACAGATAAACAAGTGCTACCTGTGACCCCATCTCTAGTTGGCCCATTGGGTGATCTCCAGTATGCTGCTCACTCACAGGTCATCTCTCAAGTTAAAATGTTCCAGAGTCCCCCAATATTCTCTGTGGCTCCTGTATCATATATGAAACTCTTGGCACTTGGAGATGACTAATCTCCAATAATAATAATAATAATAATAATAATAATAATAATAATAAACAACTTTAAATTCATCTCTCCAACCCCACAGTCCACCTCTGCCTTGCCATGGAGGGCTTCCCAGTAGCACCCTCTTGGTCCATGGTCCTTCCTGCTTTGGGATCTTTGGGAGCAACCTTTTCTCTCTCACTAGGTAGGAAGAAAGATTCATGACCAACTGATACAAAGTAAATGAAGACAGTGATGACGGTGCTCACAGAGAAGATGTACAGCCTGACGTCACTCCCAGAGATTCTGGGTGAAGGGTCAAAGACCCTGCGAGGGATGTCACTCTAGTAAATTTACTATAAGCAGGTGAGAGAGAGAGAGAGAGAGAGAGAGAGAGAGAGAGACCATGATGAACAAGAAGAGCCTGAAGCACAGGGAGAAGCCAACCATAGAGAATTAGATCAAGTTCAATACTCCTCCCATTATAGATGACTAGACCGAATTCAGCACTTGGCCTCATTAGAGACTACTTACTACACAAAGTTCAGCACTCGGCCAATTATAGGCAGTTAGAGCATGTTCAGCATTCAAGCTAATGTCCCTGGGGGGCTGTTTTAATCAGAAATTAATTTCTCATTACTTTTGTGTATGTGTATATGTGTATAATGTGGGTGTAAGTTTGTATAGGTTATTTGCATGTAATTATATATATGTGTTCATTTGTATGTGATTGTGCACATGTCTCAGCATGTGTGTGGAGGCCAGAGGACAGACTTAGGGGGCTTTTCCCTCCTTCCCATGCTTTTGAGACAGAGTCTCCCTTGCCACTTCTGTTTGCAAGTTACCAGCTTCTCTGGGCTCTGCCTCCCATTACTGTAGGCACGTTGGGATATGTGTTATTTTGCAGCTGGTTTATGGGGATGCTGGGGAGGACTGAACTTGTCAGCAGGCTTACAGATGTTACCTTTAACCACTGAGCCCTCTCAGGAGCCACTGCAGCAGAAGTTGGAGGTGCTGGATCATGGCCCTGGCAAGTGACCTCCATTCCTCTCCCTTCCACACTCTGCTCTGAGGTGAAGAGACATCTTCAGGGCTGACTATGGCCAGGCTTCATAGTGAGACACAAGCTACAGCCAGGGAGTACCTGTGGTGACCAGACCTTGAAGATCCTACTTAGCTGCTCATACTGAGTGGCAGTGGGATTAATGGCCAGTTCCTACGGGTCTCATCTGGGGGCAGGGGGACCACCTACTCTAATCTACAGGCATCAGCTGCTTTCAGATGTGTGGGGTCACAGCTACCAGTAGAAAAACCTTAACTCCTGTTCTCAGTCTTTCCAAGAAGCTAGAGAGACTTAAATGCCTATGTTACATGTTTTAAGTGTGGATTATTTATGTTTCCTGGGAGGGATGCTGGCTGAAGCCAAATGCATCAGATTTTAAAAACTATTTTTAGAAGCCAGATGTGGTGAAACATGCCTTTAATGCATTTGGGAGGCAGAGGTAGGAGGATCACCGTGAGTTCAAGGCCAACCCTGAGACTACATAGTGAATTCCAGGTCAGCCTGGACTAGAGCAAGACCTTACCTCAAAAAAATTTACTTATTTGTATATGTGTATGTAGTGTGTGCGTATTTATATGATGTGAGATCATGGGTGTGTGTTCAGGTACGCATTCATGTGCAGGCTACAGGTTGACATCCAGTGTCTTCCGAAGTTGCTCTCTACTTCACTTTTTGAAACAGTTGTGGTGGTCCAATTGAAATGTCCCCCATAGCCTCATGCAGGTTGAGCTCTTGGTCATCAGCTGCTGGAAGACTGGAGGGTGGAACCTTGCTGGAGAAGGTGTGTCACTGGGGTAAGTCCTTGAGGCTTATTAGCTCAGCTCCAAGCCTGGCTCTTAGACTTCATCCAGCTTCCTGTTCATGCCATGCTTTCCCTTCCATGATGAACTCCCCGTTGGCACTCTTCCTGAAAGAAAACCTTTCGTCTCATAAGCTGCTGTGGTCTGGTGTCGTCAGGGCAATGAGAAAGTAACTACACTGACTCACGGACCCTGAAGATCACCGATCCACCTAGATTAGCTAGCCAGCCAGCCCTGGGGATAAGTCTTTCTCCATCTCCCTACTGTAGGCATTACAGCCATGCCTGGCACTGTGATGTAGGTTCCTCAGCCCCAGATGTTGTTTTGTGAAGATTACTTTGCAGCAGAGAGGCAAACAGATGAGAAGTGAGTAGGAAGGGAGAAAGGAGAAGGACCAGCTAGGAGGATACTGCTGGGGTTCTGGTAAGAGAAGATCCTGAGTGTGGACGTGGGCTGGAGTGGCTAGAGAGATTCCTGTGCTAGTCACAGACAAAATTAGTATAAATGAACACTGCCCCAGATGGGAAATGATGAAGTGGGGGAAGGGCCCAGGGATGCTTTCCTAATGACCTAAATTAACTCCTGAAAGCTGATATGCTTGCCACAAAGGCCAGTTGGAAAGATAATGATTTTGGCCTTAGAGGTGTTGAATAGAAGGTCTCTTGAGTCTTGAAAGCAGAAATGTCAAAATAGTGCAATATGCCAATATTTGTGGCTGAGAAAAGTCAATGCCTGATAATAATCCGAAAGCTGTCAACAGCTAAAGGCTGGCTTAGAGGCAAAGACAAGAGCTGGAGGAGAATAGTGGCCAATGGGCTGGACATGATCAAGCAGGACCTGTCAAATTGTCCTCGCCTGTCTTCAAAGCTCTCATCAGAACACATGGATGGCCATACTTCCTGAAGCTCGCTTCTTCCTGCTGCCTCTCCCCAGCATTCATGTCCTCTGAACTCAAAGATCTTGCTTGCTGGCCACAGAAATCCTGGCTCCTCAACACGTCAGCCTGGGCCTCCCTACACTCAGGTAACCACAGTCTCCCACCCACTGTCTCTTATCAACTTAGCAGGTTCACTGCAATGGAGTGACACACAGTCTCTCCATGAAAAGGTGATGGGGGCTTGTTCCAGGTTCTGGCATCCAAGGAGGGACAGAGGGCTTATTTCAGTTTCTGGCTCCTGAGAAGTGTCTGGGTTGCTTGTTCAAGGCTCCAGCTACTGGGAAGAGACTGTGGGAAGGGAGGTTATTAGAGACCCTCCCCCAAGCTCTCAAGGAGGGAACAAAGGGTTGGTTACAGGCTTTGAGGAGAGGACTATGGGAGTTAGCGCAGGCTCCAGTAGAGCTCAAGGAGGTGCAGAGGCACACTGTATCAAGTACTGTCAGCAGCCGCTAAAGGTCTATGAGCATGAAGAAGGGAGCAGAGCTAAAGTGGTAAAGAAGTCACGTGGTGTGACATTATTGGCCATCCCTGTGGGCAAGACAGTGTTCTTGGCCAGTCTTTTGCTGTCATTGGAGCACATGGGTGGCCTTCTGCTGGTGCTCTGTTAAACTGATGGAGACTAACAAGGAGAACCTGGCCAGAGAGACTAGCCCCATGTCCCCTCTTGTAGGAGCCAGGGACCCTCCTGAGGAGTGGATGGGGGGTTGTGAAAGGATCCAGCCCTGAGGCCCCTCCTCCTGCTGCTCCCAGCCTGGGAGTGATACAATAAACATCCAAAGTGAGCCAGGGGTTCCTCTCCAACCTCATCTTTGGAACTGTCACCCTCCTGCATATGCCAAGTGATCCCAAGTCCCAGAAGACCCCCTCCTCTCCTCAATCCACCCCCAAGACTTGCTCTTAGCCCAGTGCTCATGTCTATTAATGAATTCTTTCAGACTCCATTCGGTGGAACTGGTCAGTGTCCTAGCTTGACCCATGACCTTGTCACCTCCTTGAGCAGTGGCTCTCCCTGGCCCATCTCTGAACACCTTTCTCAGTCTTCATGCTGGCTTGAAGCATTTTTCCATATGCATCCCCATTCCCTTTGCCCTCCCCTTGGGTAATTGATGTGTTATTGATGCCCGAGTTAGAGCCTTGCTTATCTTTGAACTCTCTGCATGGGAGCCCCAGAGAATAGAGTCTCTCATTTCTCTATTTACTTCCATTTAGATAATGACCTCTGTCATGGAAAATGCTGAATAAAATAGCACAAATGTCGTTCACTAAAACAGGATTTCTGGTTTTCTGATTGAGAATATTCAGCTTGTAAATCAGATGCCCTCTGCCCTGATGAGTCTATCCTCGGCTTGGGGAAGGTTCTAGAAGTGGAACTCTGGGCTTTGGTTTCCAGACTCCTCCATTTTTTTTTCTCCCAATGTGCCTTCTGTCTTTATTCCCAACTGCCCACATGAAGTCTACATTTCAACTGGCTCAAGGCCCTCATTACTCTCTTACTCTACAATCTCTGAGTTCTGTGCTGTGAACCCCTCCTGCCCTTGCAGCCCCCCTCCTGCTTCATATCTCCATACCCACGTTGAGTGTCATCATCCCTTGAGCCCTCAGTCTCCTTCTCCTGCAGGTGTGAACCTACCCTGCTTCAGTAGCAAGGTGCTGATGTTTATCTTAACTTATCTTGGCCCTCTCTTTTTCTGCTCTTCTAAATCAAAAGATTGCCTGCTTCTGATGAAGCCTTTACTTCACAATGTTTAGTCAGAATAGTTAAAATTGTTCATCAGGGGCTCGGAAAACAGCTCTGTCAGAGAGATCATTTGCTCTTCAAGTGGCTGAACTAGCCTGGACTGAGTTCCATCTCCAGGACCCACATAAACAACTGGACACGGTCATGCATGCCTCTAACCCCAGCGTTTCGTGTAGCAGAGATAGGAGAATTGCCGGGGCTTGCTGGTCAACCAGACAGACTGAAAATGACAGCTAGGGCAGTGAGAGACTCCATCTTGAGGAAGGAATATAGAAGAGCAATAGTGAACATCCAACAGTCTCTTTTCATGTGTGTGGGTTATCTCTCTCTCTCTCTCTCTCTCTCTCTCTCTCTCTCTCTCTCTCTCTCTCTCTCTCTCTCTCTCTCACACACACACACACACACACACGCAAAAATAAAATAAAATCCATTGCTCAATTCACATAATAGAGGAGGTGTCTTGTAGGATTTCACAAAGCTGAACTCAAGTTCACTAAAAGGTGTGGAGGAACCTCTCAGTCATTGATGGTTTTCAGTTGCAGTCAGATGGACATGGCCTTCAATAAATTTTATCATACAGAATACGTTTATTCACTTAGAAAACTTCATCAAGGACACGTTGTAGCTGGGATTGGATAGTTTAGATTCAGTCAGCCTACATGTCTATTGCATCAGTACTTGAGACCAGCAGATGGCGGTAGATTCACGTGAGTCTGGAGTTTGTCGTGGATCTGAGCTTTTTTCCAGAAGCTTTCCCCATTATTCTTTGTGAGCACAGGAAGTCTTCCCTATGCAATAGTGGAGTAAGAGGTTTATATGGGCATCAGTTAAGAAGCCATGGTTGCTGGCAATTTACTCAACCTCCATAATCTAAAGGGAAAAGATTGAACCCCACTTATTTTCTTGCTGGACAGTATTTATACCCGGGTCTGCCAGAAGCATGGCATCTATTGAAACAAGCCACCACATTTCCACCCAGAGGCAGTGACACTTGGGTTCCAAGTCCACCTTTTCCATGGGTAAGGGTGGAGGGGGGTAAATAAGTGACCTAGCTAAGTGTCATGTAAAATTTAGGAGAATAATCATAGAAATGTGTGCTGAACTGTTGAAACCAACAATGCAAAGACCACAGACTCAAATTTAGGCCAAATTGAAGCAAGCTGTATTTGTGCACACAGGAGCTGGCCAGTGGCTGTCTTACCCAAATGCAGGGCTCAGGAGACTAGCAGCCAACAAAAGAAAAAGTGGGGTTTTTATCTCCAAAACTTGGAACATTTCCAATAACAAATATATCAAACAGGAGTGCAATTAAGCAAGACTTACAGAGGTGAAATAGTGCAGTTAGCTGTAAATTTTATGTGAGTCAAAATGACTAGATAACTTCTTCAAAGCACAAGCAACTTCTAAGACATGCTTATCCATTATCTGTGCAGCTGTGTTTGTCTTGTCTGTTTCTCAGGAAGACACTCTCCCCTAGTATAAATTATTCTCTCTGTCTTATCTTCAATGACTTCTTTCTGTTGGGCTTTCTGACATTCTTCAGTTTCTAAGTGGGGAGATTCGATTCTTGGGAGGGGTAGAGCACACTTAGAGAAATTCCAGGCCAGTTTAAGGCATGGTCAAATCAAGCAGAACTTTGTTGCAAAATAATTTCTAATTCCAGTATGGCATTCTCTGGTTCTTCAGAACATTCCAAAGGGCACAGATGAATGGTCTTGATATGATCCTTTGTTCCCTAATGCACAAATAATCATAACCAAGAGTATATAAAACAGACCAGTGAAATTAATTAGTGTGTGTGTAGTGTATATGTATATGGTGTGTGTGCTTGAGTGTATGTGTGTTCATATACATGTAGGAGCATATGAGTGTGCAAGGATGAATGCATGCATGTGCCTCTGTATGTGGAGGCCAGATGTCAACATCTGGTGTCTTTTCTGGTTTTTTTAACTTATTCTTTTTTAACTTATTCTTTGAGACATGGTCACCTGTTGCACCTGGGCTCACCAATTCAGCCAGACTAGCTAGCCAGTGAGCCCCAGGGACTCCCTGCCTGTCTTCTCATCACTGGGATTCTGGGCACAAGCTACATGCGCAGCATGTTATGTGGATGTGGGGATCTGAACCCAGGTTCTCATACTTTCCCTGCAAGCACTTCATCCACTCAGCCATCTCTGCAGTCCACACATATTTTCTTACATATTTAGTAATAACAATAGTGCTCTATTTTTCGTTCATTTTTCCCTTTCTATCTCTATGTTTATTTATTTTTAAGACAGGATCTCAGGGAGCTCTGTTTTG
>PVHP010017888.1:0-33877 GCA_004024765.1 Zapus hudsonius | reverse complement strand
GCCTTCCCTCTGTGCAGCCAGTGGCCCTGATGGCAGAATTTATTCCCTCACCTGGAGGCTTAGAATATGGTGAGGTTCTGGTTCTAAACAAAGCAGCAACTCTTATTAGACAGCTATGACTGTGTTTTTGAGAAGCGTTTTCTTTTGCAGGTGAACCCCTCTCCTTGCACCCCATGGACTATAGCCACATCACAGCCTTTGACAATCCAGTTTGGACAGACGATCTCCAAGGTGATGTGGGCTTAAAGCATCTTTCCAAGACCTCATGCTCACAAATACCTTTCCTTCCTTTCAGTGAGAGAGTATGGACTTCTCAGAGTTGGTACTATAAGGAATTCCCAAACTGAGCCTCAGAGACCGCTATGGGTTCTAGGAATCCGGAGTCCCTCATTGCCCTGGAATTTTTGCAAATGTTGCTTCATCTGAGTGAGCCAGGTCAGGGACACTGTAAGAAAATGGGAAAAGATGCAGCCAGAACTATGCAGGTTCTTAGACATTGAAGAAAGCCTTCAAGCTCTTTGGACTTACCTTCTGTTCTCACTGCTTCTGGGCTCCTGAGTAAAATCCTTGCAATAGACAAGAGCTCCACAAAGCCCGGAGCTCCTCTACCAGGCAGAAGGCTGAACACCCACAAGGAAGCTCAGTGAGCCCAGATTCAAAGTTCCCAAGCCACTCCTGGTACCTAGGCTTCTAAATTGATGTCTCACAAACCACAAGAATGGCCTAAAAATGGATCAACAGAGAAAGCAGGCTTACTTTCAGTGGTGAAGCCATATGTGCTCAGAGGTTCACAGAAGTTCCTAAGAATTCAGAAAAAGACACGACATCTTTCATATGTAACCTCCAGTGTGTGCATGCATCCTGGGAACATTTCTGTAATTGTCCACTTTGCACTAAGCCACCACAAAGGGGGAGGTCAAAATACTTTTGTGCATGTCATATTAGAATAGAAGCAAGTCCCGAATGTCACGACTGTGGTCATTCAGTTCTCGTAGTTACGGGACCCAAAAGACACCACAAAGGTCAGCCACTATATACCCAACTCTCCAGACAGTCCCAAATATTAAGACGGAGCCATGTTCAACATATATCCCTATCCAGATGGCTTTCCACATTCAAAATGCAGAGATGGAACTATGACGTACGCTGTGTTTGGATAGTCCCCGGTCCTGTTCACACAGGAGCTACTAAGTTCTGGGATCTATGCTTGGTTACTCGGTATACTTCTCTGCACGAAAGCCAAGGCAAATGTGATTATGCCCTCTTCCTTGGTCCCTTTTCTTTCCAGTCCTGACAGGGTGATGCTAAGTGGGATGAAAACTGAGGGCCAGGGGTCCTGCGACTGACACCAGACCACATGTCCAGTGATCCACAGGAGCGCTAATTAGGACGCAGACCTAGCCAATAGGAGAATCTGTTCTGCCTTCATATCTCTATCTGAGAACCAGGGAAATAGCAGCTCCTCCACAGTTGTTCAAAGAGCCAGCTGTGGTGGTTATTGCCCAAATCCCAGCAGTGGGAGGCTGAGGCAAGAGAGTGGCCATGATTTCTAGGCCAGCCTAGTCTACATAGCAAGACCTAGCCTCGGAAACAAAAGGCAAATAAAGTAAGGGGTACTGGCTCAGGGGCCACAACTCGAGACCTATTCGGCCAGTTTAATAGATCTATTGAATTCTGCTGGCCCAATGCATTTTCAATCTAACAGGTGGGAGATGTTCCCTCTCAGGAAACACACAGCTGGCTCCCTAATAGGCCTTACAGACTGCCTCCCAAAATCCCTCACGTTGTGAGCCCTGAAGTGTGGAGCCCCGGGAAGGGATGGACAGGAGGCTCTGCCCTTCACAATGATCCAGAGCAAGAAGTACGCCTGGATAAAGACAAGAAGGGATGCCCGTCCCTGATCCTTGATGGGAAACACATGCTCCGTGTTATCCAGCTTCTGAGGCTGAAACAAACTCCTGTGATGAGTCTATTTAGGAGGGAAGATTTCCTTCTGCCCATGGTCAGTTGGTCCTGCTGCTTTGGGCCTGTGGTGGCACAGCACACCAGCAGGAAGTGTGTGGTGGGGGAGGCTGGGCTCCCAATACCCCCACCAAGGGCTCTCGTTCAATAGCCCATCTTCTTCATACCAAGTGCCTCCTCCTAAAGATTCCACCACCTCCCAATAGCACCGCATGGTGGAGACCACTCCTCCACCAACGGAGCCTTGGGGGGACACTCCAGATCCAAACTACAGCTACTCTTAAGAACACGCAACACCCACAGCTCGGCTCTCCTACTTTACCAGGAAGAATATTTAATAATTTATATCCTTAGTGTGGTAAAATATGCATATGCAGTAATGGGCGTTCCATCAGCCATTTCAACCATGAAGGTACCCTGAAATTAGAGGCGATACCCTGAGAATGTGAGGTCAGAGAGGCTCCAGTCCTAGGCCAGCATAATGGCTTTGCCTATCAGTCCAGGTATGCCTACGCCTCATGGCAAAACAAACACTCGTAAGTTAAGTTGCTACAACTGGGGGTTTTCTTTAAATACAATGGCGCTCAGCATTCACCAGAGAAATCCGAGTAAGCACTTGAGAGTTCATTGAGACATCTCGAGCAGGGCTTCAGGCCAGCTTTCCAATAAACTTCCCGCTTCCAGCTGCTGCTCCAAGGAAACATGATCGATTACCTGATAACAAACCGAAAAATTCCCCTACTGACTAGGGATTCCTCCTCACCCCAAAACCCAGCCTGTGACCTCTGTCCTTTCTACAGGAGAGGCGTTAGGCTCTCTCCCCAGGCCCCCTGCAAGCCATGGCCCACGGTTCCCACCAGGCTTTTCCTTCGCGACGTGAGTTTCTCCCGTAAATCTCAGCCTCATTTTCTCCTGCATCTCCCTTCTGGATGGAGCCTCTCACCACAAGGTTGCCATGTCACTTGGTCGTGATGTCTTCTGCAGGTTTCTATCGCTTTCTCTCCGCGTGTCAGGCAGGAATAGAGTTTCCCGAAAGAGGAAGTTTCTTTTTGAAGCAGTAAGTTGATACAAGAAAAGGAGGAACCGGTTTGGGTTAGAATAGATTTGCTTGGATACCTTTTCCAGCTGTGTGACCTAAATTCAAGCGCTCCTTCTTTAATTCTCTGTGTGAACAAAACAAAAACGAAGCAAGACCCTTCACAGAAACAAAGCGTTTCCAGAGTGAAGATGTGTGGCTCTTCTTCCTAAGGAAAAACTCAGGCAAAATTTTCTTTCTTCTTTTAAGTGACTTTTTCACTTGCATTGGTGAGTGAAGCAAAAGAATTAGATTTTAAATAAATATCATAGTTTACTTATGTCTTTTGCTTTGTCTCTAGAAAGAGAATGGGTGGCTAGAGATAGATAGATGATAGTTTTGACAGATGATATAGATAAATGATAGATAATCTACAAAGATGGGTAGGCAGATGATAGTTGATAGATGATATGGATGATAGATAGATAGATAGATATAGAGATAGATAGATATAGATGATAGATAGATATAGATAGATAGATAGATATAGATAGATAGATATAGAGATGATAGATAGATAGATAGATAGATAGATAGATAGATAGATAGATTATGTGTGAATGTGTAGATGGATAGGTAGATGCATGGAGGGAGGGATGGATGGATGGATGGTTGGGAGAGAAGAGTTTATGATTAAAACCACAAGCCGACTGAGAGAAAATCTAGTTCATTTCCTGATACTAATGAGAAAACTGAAGCTGAGTGTGTGTCTCCCTCAGGAATTCCTGAAATCCGCTGCAGAGGTCTTCATTGCTACTCTGCCTCATTCCCAATAAAATTAGGCAGCTTACACCAATTTATCCAGTAACAGGAAGCAGATTCCCATGACCAAAAAAAACAACAACAATGGATGTCCATGGCCTCGCTGCATGTCCACAACTGACGGGCAGGAGGGCTCATTGGGATTCAGCTGTCAGCCTCAGGTGGGTGCCATCTACCTGCTGAGGCCGGGACCATCTCTACCTCGCTCTCCACACGAGTCTTACCTTTTCCACCATCAAGAAAGAAGCTCTTCCATGCTTCCCGCGGAAATGACCTGCCAGTAACTAGCATCTCCGTTCGCCAAAGCAAGCTTCTGGGGGGTTGAGGAGGTGTTCAGGAATGGGAGTGCAAACACTGAGAATGCTAGAAATCTCTGCCACACTCACTACGGCCCTCTTCAGACACTATTTAATAACTCACAGTTGGTGTGTGGAATGGCCCACAACAGCCATTTTGGGCTTCGCAAAGGTTGAAGGGGAGAACTAAACTCCATCTGTCAGAGCCTTCAACCTTTCTCCAGAGGAAGTAAGACGGATCTGTGATGGAGGCTCAGAAATCCCAAACCCAGGGGGAAGTTCTTCTCATCTCTGTGCCTGTTTTTTGTCATTTCATGGTTTGATCCAGGTGTCCCCCACCAACAAATGAATGTGTTCTGATAGATTGATCCTCAGCTGATGGCAATTCAGGAATTAGAACCTCACTAAAACTGTGTTGTTGGGGCAGGCTTATGGGGGTTAGAAGCCAGCTCCCCCTTGCCAGTGTTTGGCACACCTTCCTGCCGCTGTTTGCAGTGCTGTGGCGGAGGTGATGTCCACCCTCTGCTCATGCCATCGTTTTCCCTGCCAGAATGGAGTCTCCCCTCGAGTCCGTAAGCCAAATAAACCCATTCCTCCATAAGCCGCTTTTGCTCGGGTTCTTCCTGCGCAGCAACTAGAAAGCTGACTGCGACAGTCACCAAGTCTGCAGTAGTGACATCAGGACCTTAAAGCCTTACACCTGATCCTACAGCGTGCTATGTCTCTAAGCCAAATGGTCTGAAGAGGATTTTGGCCTGGGAGGGCTGAGCTTCCTTTATTTCCTACAAATGTCCCCATGTATCTGGCAGGAAACACTATTGTCACCGTCTTATGGGTGATGAGACTGAGGCGTGGAGCGCTAATGAGAGCCGATAAGTCTATTACCAAAATATCCTAGGGTTGTGTCTGGATAAATCCATGGTAAAGTGAAATGCCACAAGCCAAATATGCGTTTAACAGCCCTCTCCTGCCTGTTAGGCTGGTTTGGTAGCCTAGCACGGCCAAGGACATCTGCTTCTCCTCAAGGTCACAGGGCTGACTGGGAGCTTCCACCCGCTGTGCCACCCAGCCTTGGCTGAAAGGACCAGACCCCACACAGCCAGCCTGGAAAAATATCCGAATTCCAAATACATTTTTTCCTGATGTATATCGATTTCCCACCATTATCAATTGAGCTCACAAGATGAACCACTCAAGTTGGGAAGTCGGTTTGTTAAGTCCTTTTCTGTATCTTGGGCACTAATCCTCACACCAGGATGAGGACGGAAAACCAGCAAAACTCCTGCCCTGTGGCACAGAGAGTCTAAAGAAGTTGAGGTCACCCAGAAAGGTGACAAAGGATTAACAACATGCCTTGCCTCTGAAGTGACCCGGAAGTTCTCCAGCAAGCATTGTGGTTGAGTTCACTGTCTTTACAGAAAATGGATTTGTGCACAGTGGATCTGAGACCTCTCTGTGGTGAAAATGGGCCCACGGATTCCTGCAGTGGCCCCCTCGGGAAACACACTTCCTTCCATCTGCTTCAGTTCTCCCAATGCCACAGCAAGACGGGCGACATTTACCTTTCTCTGTTAATCTCTCAGTCTCTCCACCAGCCCAACCTCCTTTAAGTCTCATAAGTTCTAGAGCCTCTCAGAAGCCTTGGGGAGCTGTGTGTCCCCCACCCCCACTCCTGAGTAATTAATCATCCATCTCAGCGTCACAGACACTACCCTGGGCATTCTGCCTCTTCTGGCCCAGGAGGCTCCGACTCCCAAATTGCCACCAGCTAGGAACCTCGGGTTCAGCACCCCTAAGGTTATGGGGAACACCTGAATCAGAGCAGCGCGGCCAGCAACAGAAACGCCATCTGCTTGGTGGTGACATCAGCACGAGCTAGAGCCAACCTGTGGGACTCCAGGCATCTCCTAGGGGAGCCAGGCCAGCGCAGCTGAACCCTGACTGAGACACAGGACTGCTGCCGGGAGGGCTGGCAAGCAGACCTGGTGGCTCCCCAACTCTGCATCCAAGTGCTATGCGGCTAAGTTTTAAAAATCGATTCCTAGACTCTCCTCTCTAAGTACTTGAATGTATCTTCTTAAAGATAACGGTTGTCCTTGCTCTTCCCAGACCCTCACGGTACCGGTGGTCCAGGAATATTGAGAGACCCAGAAACGACCCTCTGGGCCACACACGCACCTTCCTGCCCTCCCTCTTGCCCAACTCCGGCACTGGCTGTGAAGGAAGAGCTTGCTTCAGGAACAGTCCTAGGGCCTCTGCGGACACGTTCCGACCTCAGACACAAGAAACGGAGATGCTGAGAGCAGCCCAGCAGCCGGTGGTGTTCAACATCTTGGTCTCTGGCATCCCTTGAGTGCTGGCGAGGGTTTGGGAGAGGCCTGAGAGGACACGGGCAAGACGTGCTTTGTGAGCCGGAAGTCACAGCACACACCTGTCATCCCAGCCCTTGGATGTGCACTGCTACATGCTGACTGCCAGGCCAGTGGGCCTGTGAGAGGCCTGCGTACAAACCCTTTGTGGATGGGGAGCAGAACGAGGAAATAACTGGAGGAACTGAGCCTCTCCATCCCCATGAGCTTACTTTTGTGGTCAGGAGATTTTAGGAGTCAGAGCTAAAGAACACAAGCGTGAGCTGGGGAGAGGGCTCAGCAGGTCAGAGCACTTGCCATGCAAGCCTGAGCGTCTGAGGGAGCCTCAGTTGCCCTGATTTGACTCCCCGAACCCACCTCACCAGCTGCTGTGACCACGTACACCTGAAACCCCAGTCCTGTAGGGAGCGGAGACCGGAGGATGGCTGGGCTCACCCGCAGGCCAGTCTGACTGGACTCAGCAGCATAGGTTCAGCAAGAGACTGGGGCTCAAGGAAGCTCTCAGAATCATGATAGTAGTGCAGCTGCCAGCCATTCGACACACGGGTGAAGGGACACACGCATGTGCACACCACACGTACCCCACACCATGCGCATGTGCACACACACACACACACACACACACACACACACACACACACACAAAACCTCAAAAAAAGCAGGAAAAGAATTGATGCAGAACCGACCAGTAGAAAGGTTATGAATGAGGGGTAAGGGATGGGGGAGGGGAATGGCTTAAGCATGAGGCTGAACCAAATTAGGTTCAAAAACATAAAATCCTCACAAGCAAACTGTAACCTACTGAGCAAGTAGTGGGCGTCAACTGGCAAGAGGGGCCATGAGTAGTAGGGGAGAATGTCTAAGCCTGTGAATAATTGATCAATCTGAAAACCCTGGGTTCCAGCCACCGGTTCCTTCCCTCACTGAGCTGTTGACCAAAGTGACCCATGAGGTTCCAAAAACAAGACAGAATTCTGTCAAGGCTCTTGAATGCCCTCCCCAGGCCCGAGGCAAAACCCTGTTGCTGAAGAAACCACAGAATGCCATTGATCAGCATGGAGAGACCCTTCTAGGTCCGGAATGGTAACCAACCCCCAGATGGCAGTTAGTGCAGTGCTGGAAGACACTACACAAGCTGCCAGGGGAAGCTGAACAACGACAGCTGAAGTAAACAGACCACTGGCATGAAACACAGTCTGCAGCCATGAGTAGGCTGACCACACCTCCTACTGGGAGAGAAAAGCAAACCAAGAAAGGAGCAATTGTGCAATGGAGGAGCCTGGGCCTGGGGGAGACAATCAACAGCTTTTAAATTCGGCCAAATATTCCACTTAGTGAAGGGGAGCCCTTGACTGGAACTGGGGATTCAGGGCGATATGCACCAGATCCCATACTCTTGGGCTCCCAAGAAAAGATGCACTATGGGAGCGATTGACAGAGAGGCTACTAATAATTGAATCTAGGTAATCAAGAATTGTGTATATCTGTTAATCTATACTGATCTCACTCTCTGATGGAGATTGTGTTTGTATTTTTCAGAATGCAGTGAGAGAGCTGTGGCCCATCTAACCCTACCAACCAACCGTAGGCTGATAGCGGAGATCCTGGCAAGAGATGAGCCATCACAGACATACTGTGGAGGATCCATATGGAACCCCGCAGAGAATGACAGGATGAACAAGGAACCCACAGCCACAGTCATTCAATCAACACAGGATAACCCAGTGAGACAGAAACCAATGATTTTTGACACAAAGACTACTAAGCTCACAACATTAAAGCAGCCATAATACTCACCCACCACAGCTCAGGGAACTGAGCGGAAGAGGGGGCGGAAAGATTGTGAGAGCCGTGGTGGGGGAGACAATCTAGAGGCATGGCACCCCGCAGTAACACACTCAGCCCAGGAGGACCGGGCTGAGTACTAGGCTATCCATGGTCCCCTGCCACAAGGACTGATCCAGACGACCCACGAAGGAGGATGTCCAGCTGATTGGGGATGGGGAGGGGGGGTAACAACTCACTGTTTGCCCACTAAATAATGAGACTCATTATGGACAATAAAAAATAAATAAATATAAAAAAAGAATTGATGCAGAACCACGTTATATTCTAGAATATACCTTCATCCTGGGTCACTTTAAAGATGAGACAACATCATCCCACAAGCCATGTATTGCCAACAAAAACTTGCTCCGTGTGTTGCAATGACGATTCAAGCTAGAGAACAGCTTCCTCTCCTAAAGACACAGAAATAAAGCTTAAATGTCAATTCACATGTAGCTTTGGTTGGAGACAGGGAGGGTAATAAACTTTTCAAGAACAACACTCAGTGAGTCTTGACAACATTGCACTAACCGGAAGAGACCACCCTGTACTCTGAGTCCGTTTACACGGCACGTCCACAAAAGCAACTCGGCAGAGACAGAAAGGAGGTGAGTGGCTAACGAACTCGGAAACCAGTGGAGGGTTGTAGAGTCATTGCTAAGGGACACAGGCTTCACTTGGAAACCAAAGGTTCTCCAATATCCTGTAGCTGTGCCTGTTCGACTCGGTGACTGACCATGAAGACACCACACTCTCAGTGTGTGAATTGTATAGTATGTAAATTATGTCTCAATGAGCTGTGATAAAATATCCCAGACACACAAGAGATTATGAAAGGTCCAGGGTCCAGCTCAGCATGCAGGAAGCCCTGGCTCAATCCTCAGCACTGGAAAAAAAATTATAGAATTGTGAGGAAAAGTAGAATGCAAACGGGAACTTAAAGAATACCAAGAAAACAGAAACGTTTTTCTTTTTCAACAAATGCATTTCCTTTTTTCCCTTGGGGTGTGTGTGTGTGTGTGCATTCGAATGTGTGCACATTCTTTGCACAGGTGTTTGCATCCCATGAGTGCACACATCTGTGCAAAGGCGTGTGCCTGTCACAGAGCATGTGTGGACATCAGAGCCCACCAGTCCTTGCCTTCCACCTTATTTTGAGGCAGGTTTCTCTTGTAGCTCCTTTTACAAGCTTCTGGGGAAATCTCCGGTCTCCTCCTCCCTTCTCAACATTGAGCAACTGGACCTTGTCACAGCTTCCAGCTTGTAATGGATCTGGGAATGTGAAGTCAAGTACTTAGAGTTGCATGGCAAACACTCTGAACCATCTCCCAAGCACCCCCAGCCCATTGTCAAATGTCAAAGAAGAGATTGTCCAAATTTTTATGTGAGTGTGTGTGTGTGTGTACGTGTGTGCGTGTGGAGGCCAGAGGAAAAGCCACTTTTGAAATCCCACTGATTGAATCAAGATAAATAATTTAGCTAGGCTTTCACAGGACATATTTATTGGTTTTTATTTTTTATTTATTTTATTTTTTTTCTTTGGTTTTTCGAGGTAGGGTCTCGCTCTGGTCCAGGCTGACCTGGAATTCACTATGTAGTCTCAGGCCTTGAACTCACAGCAATCCTCCTACCTCTGCCTCCCAAGTGCTGGGATTAAAGGCGTGCACCACCATGCCCGGCTATTTATTGGATTTTAGTCGCTTCCACAAATGATCAAGTTATTTTTAGCCACTCTTGTGTGCACATGACTTTAGAAACGGTTCTCCTGCCCGTGGTGCTAAAGGCAGAAATCATACTTGCCATATTCACTCTGTGTCTAGCACCAAAAACATGTAGGCAACAGGAAAGACAAAAGACTGGAAATTTACAAAACTAGAAACCAGTCTGGACAGAAAAATAGCATAGAAATAAATCAGGCAATCCAAAATTAAAGTCTACCTTGAAATTTTTAAACTATGTACTATTCTGTGATCTATTTTGACTGCTAATACCTATCAGAAGAATTTGAGATGGCAAGTTTCAAATGTATGAAGGAAGCTGGGTATAACAGCACACACCTGTCATCCCAGCATTCAGGAGGCAGAGGCAGGAGTGTTGAGAGTTCAAGGTTAACTTGGGCCACATAGTGAGACCCTAGCTCAGAGAATAAATAATAAATAAATAAATCCTAAAAATAAAACGTATGAAAGGCACATCATTTTCCAAAAATTATTTTCAGGAGTATACGAGGAAGCGAGTTTGAAAGCCATTAAATTCTCTGACCTGAGTTTAAATCACAAAGGTCTCATTTGCCTCAGAAGGCGGGGCACCAGCAGCTGAGTTATGGAAGCCTATGAAGAGTGGGGTTTTGCACTCAAGTTCTCCTCATGACCTCTGACTCTACAAACTTTCCCATAATTCTGAATGCAGAACAATTTCTTTTTTTAATATATATGTTTATTGACCATAATGAGTTACATTATTCAGTGGGCAAACAATAAGTTGTTATCCCCAATTCCCCAATGCTCCCCCTCCCCATCCTCAATTAGCTGGATATCCTCCTCTGTGGGTCGTCTGGATCAGTCCTTGTGGCAGGGGACCCTGGATAGCCTAGTACTCAGCCCGGTTCTCCTGGCCCAAGTGTGTTGTTACTGAATGCAGAACAATTTCTCTGTGTTCAGTTTTCTATGCATGGAGAATACCCAGCCACCCCTGGCCTAGGAAGTGAACACTCTTCAGGTAAAGAGGGCTGAATAAGAGAACTTCCCCCACAGAAACACTCACTCAAAAGTTCTATGACAAGGACTGGAGGTAGCTCAGTGGTAGAGCGTTTGCCTAGCCCTGGAGTCTGTGTCCAGCCTGGGAGAGGGGGTGGGGTGGGCAACAGGATCCAACCCCTGGATGGATTGCCAATGTCTTGGGAGACGATGAATGATGGACCCTCTCCTGCCTGAATAACTTCCATTTGGACCCAGAGGGGATACATGTGGTTGGTGGAGGATAACAGTGATTTGCTACCAACTAGCAGATTGTTCCAATTCCCGCTTCTGCTCTACACCCAGTTTATAACTACAGCAAAGCAAAACGGCCCCTGGCACCTCATGTGAAGGAGCCAATTTGGGAAATGCCTTTCTCTTTCCTGGTGAAACCACTAGAAGCAATATTCTCTTACTGTAGGGATGAGAGTACATTTCCCATCTGACTCTATTAAGACACCTGCAAGGCACCATCTCCCCCTCGCCATCCCAGAGGGCACTGGGCTGCCCCGCCGCATTGGTAAGATCGCTTTCATTGAATCTAAGAATCAAGAACACCTACCATCAGTGCCTGCATGTGTAGAAAGTTACTCCACAAGAATTGGAGGGTTTGCTCAGTTTCTCTGCCCAGGAGCTGATTCGGGGAGTGACCCTCGTGTCTACCCTGGTAAAGGCTCAGAGCAGAATCTGGATTTGAGAAACAGTATGTGCTCCATCTGAGTGTCACTTCTAACACGTTGTCTGATGAGTCCCTCAGATGGCCAGCATTGAGAGGAAAGAGCCCAGATTATTCAGATCATGTGCAAGCAGCTGTGCCTTCTGCATCTGTGATAGATCTAAGAGGGCTCAGAGTGTCTGTGGCGCATCAGGGGACTGATGGGGCCGTGGAATCTCTGGAGGAAAACCAAAGCTGGGATGTACATCTTATCATAGAAGTTACTGGAAGCGGGCTGAAGAGATGGCTGAGCGGTTAAGGCATTTGCCTGCAATGCAGAAGGACCAGAGTTTGATTCTCCAGTGCCCATATAAAGCCAGAAGCACAAGAGGGTGCATGTGTCTGGATTTCATTTGCAGTGGCTGGAGGCCTTGGTGTGCCCATTCTCTCTCTCTCTCTCTCTCTCTCTCTCTCTCTCTCTCTCTCTCTCTCTCTCTCAATCTCTCTCTCTTTCTCTCTCCCTCCCTCTTTCTCTCTCTCTCTCAAATAAATAGATAAAATATTTTTTTTTAAAAAAAGAAGTTACTGGAAGCCTCCCAGTATAAGGAAGACTATCAGAAATAGGAGTCAGGACTAAACACTTAGACAACCCCTCAAGACAAAGCATTCCAGACAGTAAGTGTAAAGAGAGGAGCTGGGGTATGGCTCAGGGGACGAGCACTCGCCTAGTGTATATGAGGACTGAGGTTTGATCCCCAGCACTGCGCAAAGGAAAAACAAACAAATGCTTGAAGAATCCAGTCTTGGAGTCCAGATCTTAAGACAATGGAAAATGAGAACTGAAAGAGCACTGTTTTCCTTCTTTATTATAGCTACATAGTCTTCCTCCCCTTCCTCTTCATATCGAATATTGTGTGTGTTTTTAAAAGATGCGGTTTTATAATTTGGTCTATGGGTTAGATCAAGATATGCTTATGTGCAAATTAAACTAGAACACAGACTTGAATATAGAACTCCTAAAAAATGACACATGGCTGATGGATCTTATATTTCACTGAGAAAGGGATGGGTTCCATTTTCACTCCATAGAGAATCGCTCATGGTCAGACGAGAAGGGAGTCTATGGGGGCACTGGCACCGGCAGCCGTTTTCTCATGGAAATTTCCTGATTATGCCCATGAGTTCTCAGGGTCGATTCTTCACCCTGGCAGGTGGCATGGTTCTGGAGCTAGCTAACGCTGGCCATCACTGCCCATCAGGGTTGGGGTTGCTTAAATTAGAGATGAGGCGAAAGCTTTGGAAGTTCTTTAGGGTGGCTGTGAGTAGTGTTCTTAAGAGATTTATCTGGAATCTGATTCTCCAATCATTCCAAACTCTGAAAACCAAGTAATATCCAGGCGCAAGCCCCTCTCTGCTTACACCAACTCCACAGAATTCTGCTCTCTGAGGCCCACCTGAACAGAAGCCCACATAACCATCTCTGCTCTTCCCCCCCCTCCCCTATACACACCAAACCAGTCACCACACATGGGTCTGGAATAGATGGTTGATTCCTCATGGTCAAACTTTCCCTTCTTAAAAATCCAACTTGAGATTTTCCCTCCATGAAGCCGTATTAGATGTGTTCAAAAACACATCCCATTTCCTCTTAAGCTGTAGCCTTGACCCTCCACAAGGTTCCCTGGCTCTGAACAGCTATGGAAGTGAAGTCCCAGAGGTCCCGTCGGAGGCCTTTCTCCCACCAAGGACGTGAAGTGCAGGGCTGAGGCTGGGATGGTGAACGCTGTGAATGCCCGTTCCTCTCACCGTTCAGACTACTCTCCCTCTTTCCTTCTTTCTCTTGTTCTTTCAGAACACTTGGCAACAAAGCTAGATGGTAACTCGCCATGCTAACAAGAAGATTCCTTCAGAAATAGCCTCCACACCTTCAGGCAAAGCACCACTCCCTCTCTGGCGGCCCCTCTCAGTCTGCAGGGTGCCAGGTCTTCTGTGGCACACAGAGGTCTCAGCTGCCACACAGGCCTCCCATGGGTGGGTCCTGGCACTGCTTCTTGTGACTGGAGACTCCCGACCCAGAGCAGAAGAGAGAAACAAACTCACCAACCATTTTTACAAGGAAAACATTTCAAAGAACAGCTAAATGCAGAGTGATCATTCCGACAGAGAGAGCATGCAATGGATTAAATGCATGAGAAGTCATTAGAAATGAATAATATGTATTTCCCTGTATCTGTTATTCCCATTCCACCAGCTGAGGATAAAGTATGAGGATTCATCCCCTAAACAGGAGGCCATCAGGGACATTTTACATTAAAACCACAACCGTTTCAGTCCACGCTCCCTTGTCCCTTGAGCCTGGGGGGAGGCACTACATCATGATGAAAGCAGGTGGGAAATGAAGAGCGAAGGGAAGGGCGGACTCTCAATGTCTCTTCCCAAGCACACCTCAAATGACCTCGCTTCCTCCACCTCCTAAAGGTTCCACCACCTCCCAATAGCTTGACAGACTGGGGGCCACGCAGTGACACCAGAGGCTCCAGCTTTGGGGGACACTTACCCAAGCATAACCATAATCTTGTTATGATTTTAGATCCACACATGTATAGAACATGTGTCTCATCGGGAACTGACCAAATAGTAAAAGAACATGAATATATTCAGGCCACAGGTTATAGAGGCTGCATTTCTGAACATATTTCTAAGCATATTTATCACTGGCTATTTGGCCATGTGGTCAACATTAGGGCCCTTTGCCTGAGAATCTCAAGGTACAAAGGCTGGCAAAGCTTCCCTTTTCTGCACAAAGAATGTCACTGATGAGATAAGCTTCATTCTGTCCCTCCCAGAGGAAACACTCTCTTTAAAGTACCTGTGCTCTAGTTCATAAGATAAATTACAGATCAGGAAACACTGTTACATCTTGGCTCTTCAGTGTTTGCATAGTGGTATCAGGCTGTACTATCGTTTTGTTACTAGCTTTTCTACAAATAAATCTTTTTGAAGATTCACCCAGGGTGTGATATGTACTCCTTACATCCATTTAATTGCTATATAGTATTCCATGATATGAAAAGAATTACCATTCATTTCACCATTTCCTGCAGAGAAGTAGTTAGATTGGTTCACCTCTTTACCACTGAAGACAGTGCTCCAATGGACAATGGCAAGCACATGTCCCTGAGAGCTAATTCTTGGTAGTGTTTCTCTGGAGGAGACATAGATGGGGATTTGTCTCTACCCAAAATCCCATCCCAGTGCCTGATATAGCAAATTTTCCGTCAATGCTTATTGAAGGAAGGAATGAAAATGTGAAATTTTATTCATTCAAGAATGAAATGCTGATAGGCATCAAATTAAAACATCACTATGGTCCAGTTATTAAAGATATAAAGCTATCTGGAAGCATGTATAA
Organism: Zapus hudsonius; assembly: GCA_004024765.1. Taxonomy (NCBI): domain Eukaryota; kingdom Metazoa; phylum Chordata; class Mammalia; order Rodentia; family Dipodidae; genus Zapus; species Zapus hudsonius. The sequence goes on along the minus strand of PVHP010017888.1, from coordinate 18,784 downwards.
ATGTGAACGGTTGTTGTGTCTTGACATAAGCCATAGAAATTTCTGTATGAATGAATTATGAGGGAAAAGAAGACATAACACCCAAGAAAAGCAATGGCTCCCCAGTGCTAACCTTAGCTACACGTGCAGTTCGGTCCTGAAGACAGAGCTTCCCTTTGTTACTGGGTCAGAAACTGAAGAACTTGGTCAGCCTGGGGCTTCGATTTAAGGCATCATGAGTTGGAAAGGGAGCCAATATCCCACATCACTCTCGAAGTCTTATCGCTCCTTTCGCCTAAATGACCAAGAGCTGAGTCACATAGAAACGGATACACTTGGCCCTAAGAGGGCACCAGAGACATATGCCAGTTGGAGAAGCCAACTTTGATATCAAAAACTGCTTTCAGAAAATACTATTCGACTTCTAATATTGCTTTGAAACTAAATCTGAAAACCTCATAACTTGATTATTTTCCAACTTTCCCATCTGTGAACCACCCACGAGAAAGGGACTCTCAAGAATGCTTGGTGGTCCACACCTGGAACCCCGCACTACAGGGTAGGTGGAGGCCTGAGGCAGAGGGATTATTGTGAGTGTGAGGCCATCCTGAGCTACATAGTGAATTTCAGGCCAGCATGAGCTAGAGGGTGAGACCTTGCTTCAAAAAGAAGAAAAAACAGATTGCCTCCATCTCAAACCATGTCATGGCTTGTGTCATCCTTAGCCAAACTATAGACACCATCATTAACAACAGATTACACTTAGACGGATTGAATTGCACTCCCTGGTGCCAAGGAGGGAATGAGTTTTCCCTGAGGCATGGGATGGTACATGGAAAGGTGGGTGCCTGAACACATTTAAAGTCCTGTTAAAAGGAAAAACCAGAAAGTAAACTCTGAGTCTCCAGCCAGCAGCATCTGCTACGGCCCGTCCCTTGAACCTGAGTGTCCACCACACCACCCTTGAACCCAGCGTGCTTTCACGCTCCTCTTGCCAGACGTTAAGGTAGACACGTCTTCATGAAAACTGCACTGTATGAAGTGCCTTCTTCCTTAGCCAGTAGCTGCTCGTGTTTAAACAGCACAGAATCAGGAAAGTTACAGTTAAAAACAAAACCATTTAGGCATCAGAGAGGAGGTCATGAGAAGCCAACTCTCCTGAGAGGATTTGAAGTGAAATTACAAGTTCAGGTAAGGTGGCAGACCAGCAGCTGCTACTGGAAGAGTCACTAAAGCCAGGATTCAGAATATATATATATGTGTGTGTGTGTGTGTGTGTGTGTGTGTGTGTGTGTGTGTGTGTATAGTATATATGTAAAGTATATATACATACATATGTATATATATATACATATACTTTATATATACTTTATCCCTAAGAGAAAAATAGAAGGAGAGCAAGGAGGTGATTCAAGCTGAACACGAGGAGAGACAGCCCAGCCCTCAGTGACTCGGGAAGAGATCTCATCAGCTGAGAAAGACCCAGGAGTTTGATAGATCGGAACCCCAGGGCAGTGGCTGAAGCATCTATCAGCCACTCTCTGCTGTTGAGGCCAAGGACTCTGAAGTTCCAGAGGCAAATACAAAACCACGGCAGCAAACCTCCAGCAGGGGCTCAATACTCAAGAGGCCTTCAAGTGTGATGGCAGGTCCCTGACTGTGCCTAGGGGTCTCAGTGCTGGGGCTGCTATTTACTCTCCCAACACCCCTCAACTAAGGACAGTACGTAGAAGAAGAGCAAAGTGCAGTGCCTGTGAACCTAAGTCTCTGCTCCTCTTGTAAGTCAGTAACCTCATCCTGAGAGTCTCCCACACGACCTCGTCTAACCCTAGGTGCTATCCAGATGCTGCACCTCCACATTTCAATTTGAGGGCTGTGTTTCCAGCCTGTGAACCCCTAAGGTCACATTCAAACCATAGCAGTCTGTGCTCAGTTGTCTCCTTCCCTTGCATCTCCACCAGCAGGCAGAAATTAACAAGGGCACTGTGCAATGCAGGAGGATCCAGGACAGTGAGCTATCACGCCGGGGATCCCCAGGCCAAAGCTCCGCTGCACTTAGTGACCTCAGCTTGGGTCCCTTTTCTCCCCAAGAAGACAATAAGTGCAGTACATAGAGTTGCTAAAAGAATTGGTTGAACAATTAGAGGGGGGCTGAGGGGTGTCTTCAGGGAAGAGTTTACCTGGTTGTGCTCATCAGTCTAACCTGGTACTCAGCCCTGAGGCTGACAAAACTCTCGGGACCGGCACTCATCGATTCCACAGAGCGTAGTGTGTCCAGTAACAATAAAGCCATCTGCTCCTTTACCAAAGCAAGGGTTTGATTTTAAAATGCACGGCTTGGAGCGTAGCACAATGGTAGAATGTTGCCCAACGTGTTCAATACCTCTCCAACATTGCAAACCTAAATATGGGATTAGACCCAGCTCCACACAGATGTAAATGTGAGCAGGGCACCAGTGGGCATTTCTGTCCCCCCTTCCTGTCTGATTCTAGATCCTTCTCGCTGGGCTAGTAGGGGATTCCCATGAAGACCATCACGTGGAGTGCAGGTGCAGCATTACTTATCTTCTGACTTTTGGAACAGAAGCTAGAAACCGAGGCTCTAATTTTCAAGTCCCTGATTTAAAAAAAATCACTCAGACTGTTTGGAAATCCTATGTGAATCCAACCAAACACATCTGCAGAGGGAATCCAACCTGCAGGCTGCCAGAATGCAACCTCTGGGTGAAAAGCTGGGCTCCTCGAAGGGCAGGGCAGGACAGGACCTGCTCGTGGAAAGCCCCTAGCAGGTTTCAGGGGGAAATTCCCAGCCCAGAAGGAAGGTGGTAGCCCAGAACCAGCTCAGGCTCACAATATCTTGGGGGCCATGACTCATGCCTTCTATGGTCATATCTGCTGTTTCTAGTGCAGACATGGATGGAAATATACAAGGCAGACAGCTCAGCATTCCTCCAAATTGGCAGATACTTAACACGGCACAAGGTGCGGATGGCTGGGAACTGCACAGCACTGAGACACACTGGGGTGATGACGCCACGGCCACCATCTGCACCCGCCTCCTCTCTGCTCTTCCTGCTGCCTCGAGACAAGGCATTGGCCCAAGTGCACCAAGTGACCCTTAGCAAGGATCCATGCCAGATTGCAATGAAATGTGAAGCTAGACATACATGTGAGCTCTGTGGAGACTATCATGTTTTTCTTACACATTTGGACCCATGGCGAAGCAGCATTTATACAGTAGGCACAAGGAAAAGTTAACCACAATAACATCGTAAAATAGAACCCTTAGCAATGTCCTGAATGAAGTACAACATGTCCTCTCTGATGAAATCTCTCTCTCAAAATATCTATTAAACCTGTACCTTATCACTTAATGGAAGCTCTTTTGGTTTCTCTGTGGTATATCTGAACTGCCCTCGTCACTGCTCTTGTGTCTTAGGGCAACTGTTAGGGAAAATAAGAAAAGCGGGACCACAGAACTCTCTGACTGACAACCGAAGCAGTTAACCAACGACTATCGGAAAGGTGATACACTCAGCATGTAGGTGCTGGACAAAGGTGCAAGCCAGGCACGACTGCATCACACCACTAAGATTTCAAGCTTATGAATTGTTCACTTCCAGTATTTTTTTGATGTAATGTTTTTGGACCTCAGCTGAACAAATGAAGGGAAAATGCGGCTCTCAGAACCTGGGAAAATTGTCTTCACACAGGAATTTACCCAGAGTAACACCTGAGAGAATGTTTTACAAATCTGAAGAATCCTATTTCAGATAAGGCCCTCTTGAAAAGGGCTCTGCAGCCAGCCCAATCCACATCCATATGGTCACCTTTTGTCCCTCAATAGACAGCCTCCCCAAAGGCCCAGACCCAGGCAAACTTTATCTACAGTCTTGAAAAAGAGCCTGCAGAGGGCTTTTGCAGGAACATGACTTCAGATGTGGCTGTCCACTCTCCGCTAATGTCTCGTCTCCGCTCAATAAAGGTGTCCTTGTCTGAGCTCACTCTGTTCTATCTTCTGTCTCAAATTTTCCAACATTATGGTGCTGAAATTCAGACGGCTGCCCCTCTGGGGCATTCAGGGCCCTAAGCCCCCTCCTCACTTTTTCTCTCGCTCCCTTCTCACTCCCGGCTCCCTCTCTCCTCCAGCTTGAGTTTGCCAACTCTCCTCTTCTCTCCCAAAGAGCTGTTCTTCTTAGACATCCAGGGCTACAAGCACCTCTCTTCTTTCTTTCTCTCTCTCTCTCTCTCTCTCTCTCTCTCTCTCTCTCTCTCTCTCTCTCTCTCTCTCTCTCTCAGCTCTCCCTCCTTCCTCCCACTGCCAAGGGCCCACTCCTTCGGGAGCACTGGAGCCCTCCTAGCTCACTACAGGCTTAACAGTCACCAGAGGCGACCGGAGACTTTGTCTTTTGTGACTTTTGCCTACGTGAGAGGCCCCGTCCCATGCCACACATATAGGGGGTCATATTGGTGTTCAGTGTAAACCCAGCATGAGCCTTGGTGGCTCTCTCTTCTCCCTGTCTCTCTCTCTCTCTCTCTTTCTCTGAAGTTAAACTAACAACATTGGTTGTCAAATGTTTTCTCTTTCAAAAACAGATTCACCAAAGGTTATATTAGAACTCAGATGTTTTGAATTGACAAAGACCAGACTCTGCTCTATTGTGGGTAATCACTGAGTCTCTATCTAGGATTTTACTTTAATTGTCTTATGTTGGGTACTTCAAGTCTATTCCCTCTAAATAAACTAACTCCTTAAGACATATTCCCTACTCCAGGGTACAGCCTTCAAGGTCACACTATGATCTACATCTGAGGAAAACTATTTCAGCCTCTACAATTTTAATTTCCAAACTCTCCTGGGTAATTGGTATTTTTTTCAAACATCGATGCTGTCCTGCTTGACTGTTCCTGATCTGATGACTTCCGGGTTAAATCAATTTATTTGGACTTATTGCTAAAAATATTTTCAAAACTAACAACATGTTTTGTCTATATTGGTAGTCATGAGATATTAAAAAATTATTAAAATGAGCTTTCATGCTTCAGTTATGGCCTAAACTGTTCCAGATAAGTAAACTCAAGGTTAGACAAGGTAGACTAAAAGTTATGCCATTCTCTAATTAGATATGCCTTATTAGTCAATATAGATTTCAGTGTGGATATATCTACCCTACAAGGTTAATAAAAAAAAATTCCGCTCTAAATATACTAATTACCTGTAGAAAAGCCAAATCCAATTGGAGCCATGGAGCAAAATAGGCTAATATTTTGGTCTCTGCTCCCATGTAAGAAGGCCAAAAGAGGTGAGAGGACAACCCTGAGATGTTTTTACACTGACCCTCTGAGTATCTCCTGATTTTCTGAACAAGGAAAACAAGGAGACCCAGAAACAAACCAGCATACAATCAAAAACAGGAGTCAACTTGGGACTGACAGTCCTGACAGCTTCCCAACGAAGGGAAAACCAAGGTCAGCACAACCTGGACTCATCCTCACTGAGAGCAGTAATGCTGAGGAAGCCACAGTCCTTCTCCCAAACCCCAATTCCTCTTTGGAGAGCCATCGGTGACACCCAAAAAGATATGCTTACTTAAATCTTGGCTTTATACCAGGTCTCAAACACTCAGAGAAAAATTTATAACCAAGGATATATGGCAACAACAAATATCAAAAATAAAAAACCAAACAAGGCTCTAAAACAGGTTGGCTCCTACTCTTAATAGTTCTAATCCTATAACTAAATGTCATAAGCCTCCAACCACCAAAATGGTTTCTATAAGGATGGGATCTAAAATAAAATATATACTGGACAGCTTCCACTGACACTAAAAGGTTTTTATGACACCAATCTCTGTCCCTGGTTAACCCCAGGAAAGATTGAAGGATATATTTAAAATTTCCCTAGATACAGGGAAGATAAGGTAAACACCTTGACATGCTCAACTTATTTACAAATTTAAATTCAGACAGACTTGGAGTGTTTTCCAATGATATTGTCATCTAGTATGTTTATTCCTTCCATTGGAAAAGATATTGCTAAGAGAATCCCCTTAATTCTAAAATTCAAATGATAAAAAAACATGATTATAAAAATCACAGGGCTCTAAATGCCCTCACAGCTGCCCAAGATAACACTTGTGCTGTTATTAAGATTAATGCTATATATATATATTCTTAATAACTCTGTTAATATATGCCATATGCTTTACAAGCCATACAGGAACAGTCTACGACCATATCAGATGTTATGATGCCATTCAATAAACAATTCTGGAGATGGATCTCGAGTTTTCTAGGATGGACAGCAATCCAACACCATCTACACTGGACCACTCGGACCCTATATGGAATACTCTCCACTTCCGAGGAAGATGAGGCTTTCAGAGCCTGGGGAAATTGTTTTCATATAGGAATTTACCCAGGATAACACCTGGGAGAATGTTTTACAAATCTGAAGAACCCTATTTCAGATAAGGCCCTCTTGAAAAGGGCTCTGCAGCCAGCCCAATCCACATCCATATGGTCACCTTTTGTCCCTCAACAGACAGCCTCCCCAAAGGCCCAGACCCAGGCAAACTTTATCTACAGTCTTGAAAAAGAGCCTGCAGAGGGCTTTTGCAGGAACATGACTTCAGATGTGGCTGTCCACTCTCCGCTAATGTCTCGTCTCCGCTCAATAAAGGTGTCCTTGTCTGAGCTCAGTCTGTTCTATCTTCTGTCTCAAATTTTCCAGCACAATGGAAGCCAAGACCACGGATAAGGTGGTCTTCAGCAATCCCGATGCTAATTGGTCCTCAATCTTGGGCAACTCTAAACAATCCTCACTCAGACATTTCTCCCGCAGAGTTCCTGGCCCTCACAGCTATTCCCCAGGCATCCGGTCTCAGCAGAGCTCCAGCTCTTGTCTCAGGGGTCCCTGAATCTAACCAGCAGCTTTGGTAGATAGGCTAGACCAGACCATGGTGGCCCAGTGGCTCCAATGTCAATAGTCTGGGACAGTTTCCATTATGAATGATAGATTCTTGACTGAGGTCATGATTGGATTTGGGGTTGGGTTCAGGACAGCAATTCCCATAGGGAAAAAAATGTAGGTACCTAGAGCCAGGACCCAGCCTTCACTAGGTCTGTGACCTGAGCTCAGCATAAAGCCTTTCTGGAGTCTCCAGTTTCTTCTCATCTATGAATAAGACATTGCAGGAGTTAGAGACGAACAGGGTTTGTCCAAGGCCCAAGGTTTCCTATCCAGTAATATAAAAGGACATATACACTGCCTTTCCCATAGCATTCCTACTATTCTAAGCTTCTTTCACATCTGGAAACTGCAGGAAGGCAATTCGCATTTATACTCACTGAGTCTCTCCCTCCAGGACCTTGAAGTGTTAATCGTGGTCCCAAGTCAACAACTCAATAAACCAATAAACGCCCCATCCTCCTAACATCCCCCTTCAACCAGACTATATCCCCACATGAACCCCAAGTTTCTCAGGTAAGAACTGAGTTATTCCCTGGCCTTGCCCAGGGGGTGACTGACCACCCACCCACACAGGAACCAGGAGCCTGCCTGCTGGCTTCTGGGGCTGTGACCTCTATGGTCCTCCTTTCCTGCCTGCTGGGTAGGTGTGGGTAGGTGTGGGAACTCAAGCCCTTAACAGCCCCAGAGAGCTTTACTCAAGGACTAGAGTTGGGACAATAAAATGTAGAGCCTCCCAGTTCCCAGGCTCTTGGTCAACCACTGAGCCATGTTGCCTGACAACTAATGCAGACTGTGGCCCCTCACTCCCCCGGGAGAGTTTAAGAGCTCAAGTCTGGTTTGTAGAAATCCCAGCCTCTGGCAGTTCCAGGCTGAGAGCAGCAAAGAGAAAAAGGAGAAAGGGGAAAGAGGAGAAAAAGGGAGTGGGGCTCCCAGGAGGCACGATTTCTACCTGGGAAACTAGGAAATTCAGGCAATAACCCTGATCCATCCAAAGCTCCCTCCAGCCCAGGGCTCAGTCACCTGTGGCCCTCCAGCCCACCAGGTTGTCACAACCAGAGGGTTTTATTCTCTGGCCGCTCCTTTACACAAAGCAAGGAGTTCCAGAACATTCTCTTTCCCAAGACAGCAAAGCTAGATGCTCTGCTTTAGTTTCTTTACACCCATACCTTAGTACAGCGGGGTGTGGGGAACGCTATCTGCACAAAGTCCCCCCTGGGAAAGAAAGGCTGCCCCTGCCCTGCTGGGAAATAGGCTGTGGCTCCCCACAATCTGAGAGGCGGAGTGATGATGAAAGCACGCGTTTCAACAGGCTTTGTAAGAGGCCTTCCGGTGGGAGGTGGGTGAGGTCCAGAGAGGAGGCTGCCAGGGGGCGACTGCCAGCCTTGCTTTCTCTCAACTTCTGGCTCCAGTGGGAAAGGAAATTAAAACTTTGTTTTTAATTTTTAGTGTGACCCACAGTGCTGAAGGGTCACAGCCCAGGGCTTGGAAAACCCAGGCATGCTGTGAAAAAGTTCTAAAATGCTGTATTTGAAGTCAGTTCAGGAGCCAAGGCTGCCTTGGACCATGAAAAAACAAAAGGCACGACCAGGGGCTGGGGACATTGTGTCGGGCAGACAGCTCACGCAGTCGGGAAGTCACACTCGCAGGCCACCTAATGCTGTCTGTCAGCCTGCATCGCGCAAGACAGACTGACAGGCGGCACATATGATGGCGGTGCCAGAAGACTCATGCAGCTACACAGCGCCCGTGGCTCCGTGTGCCTGCTGCCCCCGTTCTCTGTTCAGCCGTGTCTACACACGAGTACTCACCACTATGGTGCACTTGCCTGCGGAGCTCCTGACAGTCACCCTCTGTCCAGGTTTGCAGCCAAGAAGTGATGGCCTGGGTGTGTACTGAGCTCTACAAGAGAGTGGGCGTGAGGTCACACTGACACTGACAATGAGATGGCCTGACCACACTGTTCTCAGAACACAGATTCCACCGAGCTGTCACGAGACAGCAAGCGCAAGGCTCTTCGTGCGCATTTCGTGGAGGTCGGGCATGCGGCGTCCCATAGAACAGCCAGTCCTGACAAGGAGCAAAGGAGGAAAGGCTGGCAGAGACGCTCAGAGCTGAGACTCACTCATGGCTCTCTGGATGGCAGTGGACTGGTTGCTCAGCGTTCAAGAGAGGCTTTAGATCGCCCTAACTGCCACCACCCTCAGCAGCAGCAATAAAAACAGAAACAGCAAACCCCTCTCTAACATAAAAAGACAAAACTCTTCAAGAATGACAAGGGAATTGTTAGGTCAAATTCAGGCAACAGCCCAATCCCCTCACCCAGCCGGCCTCAGGGGAAGTTTCACCTCCAGAACGGGAGATAACACCCCCCACACACACACCTGATGGAAATAAAAAAACTCAAAGACCTGCCTAACCAGCTTCGGGTAAATGCATCACCCTCCTTAAGTCCTTGGAGTGCCCTGGGGTCCATATGGCCTTGGCTTGCGCCACTTTTTGGACCAATAACAGGGATAAGTTTAATACTCCTCATGGCCCCTTGTCTCCTAAAATATGTCCAAAACCAGCTACACTGCCTTACTCACAAAATTTTTTTTTCAACTATTAATGACTTCTTCTTAACAGCCTGTCCCCACATCTGAGCCTGACCACCCCTGGACCCTGAAAAGGCCATCCCATCCCAGCCTCCCCTGGACACCTTCGCCCCACTGCCAGCAGGAAGAAGCCGCAGAGAGACTTCGCCCATAACCCATAACAAAAGGCTGGGATGTTAGGTCAAATTCAGGCAACACCCCAATCCCCTCACCCAGCCAGCCTCAGGGGAAGTTTCACAGGAGATACCCCCCACACCTGCTGTGTCTCTGTCTGGCGGGAGGCACTGCCCTTCCTGATGCTGAGAACTAACTACTGACCACCTGGACCCTTCCCCCAAGCTGGACATTCACCTTAAAAGCCGGATCTTGATCTGGGTTTTCACTTTTTCCCATCTTGGGAGATAGCCTGGAGCTAGGGTCCCTTTCCTCCTATTTAAAACCTTTCCTTTCAGAGTGGTCTCCCTGGTGGTCATTTTCCTTTTAACAAGAATGTTCTATCTGCTATTGTCACCAGGAAGGGATTCCAGGAAACCAGTGACCATAGAAAGCCAACAAACCCTACATGGTCTCATGAGGCTCGAAGGTTGGCCTTTTTGTCACTATTTTGCTTTGTGGCATTCCTGGGACCATGGGTGGACCAGGCCAGCATTTTACCACTGGGCTATAATAGCTCCAGCCGGACTTTCAGGATTTTTGCTTTCTTTTTTCTTTAAGAGGTGATGAATTGAAGAGTTGACCACCATTCCAAAGATATCATTCTTACAAAACTTGATTTTCCTCTCCCCTCCAGAATTCTGCAAGATACTGCTGGACCCATATCCCTCAAGGCAGCAACCTGCAGGGACCGAGAGTCCCTGCTGTCTAGCTGAGGGTCCTCACCACTTGTCACCTCCACCAAGCCTGGCCTGTGGAAGCTTCGGAACTCTGTCCTGGGGCAAATGGAAAATCCACATTTGGACCAAAGCAACGGAGATGCAAGGGATTTCAGTGTGCTTTAGAATCCTCACAGAAAGTCTTTTAAAAGGCTTCTTAGCTGTGCTTAAACCCGGTGGGCATGGAGACACACACCTTTAATCCCAGCACTTGGGAGGCAGGGGTAGCAGGCTTGAGGCCAGCCTGGGACTGCAGAGCGAGTTCCAGGTCAGCCTGGGCTACAGTGAGACTCTACTTCAGAAAAAAAAATAGAATAAACAGTCACGGGTGCTAGGGAGATGGTTCAGCCGTTAAAGACGCTTGCTTGCAAGGCTCAAATCCCCAGGAGCCACATAAAGCCGGATGCACAAAGTGGCACATTCACCTGGAGTTCATTTGCAGTGGCTGGGAGTCTTGGGGTCCCTATTCACCTCCTCTACTTTTGTTTTCTCTCTGCTTGCAAATAAATAAATAAAATATCTTTAAAAGAGAGAAAGAAACAGGTGGGAGCTGGGGAGATGGTTCAGCAGGTAAGAACACTTAGCATGAGGCTCTGAGTTCAATCCCGGCACCCCCCACCCCCTGAATAAAATCTGGGCATGTTCTCATGTACTTGAACCCCTAGCGCTGAGGGTGTTGGAGACGAGACAGGAGGATTGCTGGACCTCCCTCATTTAGACTCCCGCCAGCCAGTCTAAATGAGGACGAGGAGAAGTGAGCTCCAGGCTCAGTGAGGAACTCGATCTGTGAAATAAGACGGAAGGACAGCAGAGCGTCCCTCCTTCTCTGGCCTCAGCACACAAACACACGGGACACTGCATGCACACACATGGACACGCATACACACACCGCATACTGCACAAATCAAAAGCAACACACAAGTAACAAAAGCAAGAGCCCAGAGGAGTCCACAGCACACTCACCACACCCTCACCCTCACCCTGGGGTCCCCCTCACACACTGCTGCTCCCCTGCTCCTAGGACACTGGCTGCTGGCTCTTTGACACAGGACCTCCACCCACTGCTGTGGGAACAATTCGTGATGTGGAAACGAGGCGAGTGCTGGTGGGTTGTCGCACCCATCCCAGACAGCAGTGTGACCCAGTTTAGTATCAGCACCTGGCAGTGACAGACAGCAATACCCTGGCCCAGGCCAGAGCCCTCCTACCAAACCTGGGGCTTGCAAGGATCCAGGGACAAGTCACAAGTCCCAGACAAGGGAAAAAATATCCGAAAATGGCCACCAGAAAGAGAGGAACACACGGTCATAAATTGAATTTCCCTGTCAGCGCATTTGGAAATATTAACAAGGCCCAACATTCTGCTTTCACATTGTGGTCATTAAAGTGTAAGAAGTAACTGCAAAAGACAATGAGAACCTTGGATATCATTTGTGTCAAGAAGTCTCTGGAAAGAAGGAACAAGTTGTCCTGAGACAGAGTCAGAAATAAACACCAGGGACACCCTGTCCGCAGCAGGGAGTCACCATTGGCAATGATGCCCGCTGAGCTTGGGAGCACAGCGCCTGACTCGAGGCTGCACTGGCGGGTTTACTTGGATGCTTCATCCTTTATATAGAAAATCCTGGTTCCGAACAGTTCAAATAAACCCGAGACAAGCCGGGGGCAGTGGCGCACGCCTTTAGTCTCAGCACTCTGAGGCAGAGGTAAGAGGATCAGTGTGAGTTCAAGGCCAGCCTGGGACTCTGGAGTGAGTTCCAGGTCAGCCTGGCTTAGAGTGAGACCCTACCTCAATAAAAGCACAACAAAACATAAACAAAAACAAAAAACCAGTGCGACAAAGGACAGATTTGGGGGCTAGGACTGTATGGAGCAATTCTAAGAAGAAAGTCTACCATTCTGCCTTCTGCATTTCTTTACTGGAATTTGTTACCTACCCACAGCGCCATGACCAAGGTAGGGTATTCCACCACGTCTCCAAGAACAATAATGTCACATGTCCAAAATTCCACAGTTACAAAAACTGCATGTCCAAAAAATCTGTAAAAAGGGGTCCCTCTATGGTAACCATCTCATACCAAATAAATTCTGCTGTTGTCACAGGCTGGCTGGGGTTCTTTCCATTTCTTTCATGGGTTTTGAACAGATCATAAATCCATTGATGAGTGAGTCAGATTTTGACCACAATCCTTTCTGCAAAGGCAGAGCAAGGTATGATTAATTTAAGGTTCATGGCCATCCATAGGAAAAAAAAAAACCATACGAATTCCCTCTCCATAAATTGAGGGTGGGACATTGAAGAATGATGGCGATGAGTCCACTTATATCCCATCCAGATTCGCTGATCCTTTGCTAGCTGTTTGGACAAAGGACCGCGAAAGCTGCCCTTTGGGGTATTCGTTCTAGTCCACCAGCCACTAAGCATGACTTCGGTTAGCTCACACCTCCTCAGGGCTTGGATTCCTGATCCCAAAGCGAGTTCCATCTCGCCTTCCAGTTCTGAGATGGGATGTTTTTTACTTGAAATTTGTCAAAGGTAGGAAAAGGGTCCAATATTATCTTGGAAGAAATCAACGGGAAAGTTTGTAGAGAAATTGAGAACAGGATGAGCAGGTCAACTTCCTCCTATGACTCAGAAAATGAGCCCTCGGAATCTCCAGGCCTTTCTTACTGCCTGAATTTTCAGGCTGAGTTCAGTAGAGATCTTGGCCTAAGATGAGCCATCCTCGGCTGAAAAGAGCGTTGTGGGACACAACTCGGTGCAGGAGGGACAACAAAGCAGCAGATCGAAGTCGCATGAGCGGCCAGGGGGTCAGGAGTCAGTTTGTGGCAGAGAAACAAAGGAGCGATGGTGGGTGTAGGGTGGCGGCATGTCTGCAGGAAAGGTCCAGGCGTATCGGTGGGCAGCAAAGTCTTTCTAAACACTCGTGTCATTCAGTCACTTAACAGGATTTGGAAAGAAAACCTTGACACACAGAGTGTGCACAGAGGCCCAGCGCTGTGGCCTGAGAAGAACAAAGCTCTCTTTATGCTGCAGATCTTAACCTTGGTTCAGAGTAAGAAGACCGCAGACAGTGTGGAGCACCCTGAGTTCAGAGGAGCACTGACAGGTTGGAAGCCTTCCAAAAGGAAACCGCAAAGCTGAGTTACAGGCTGCGAAGGCTGGAGCACTGGAGAGGTCAGTGACGTTAAACACTGAGTGAGGGCAGCAGCTGTAAGTCGCCAGAGCCAAAGGACCTAAAAATAATGGCAAGCTCTAGCCTCAGAAGAAGGTTTCCATTCTCCTCAGGACAGGACCTGGGCAGCTCACTTGGGCCCTTGGCCAAACAGCCGGCAGTACACATAGAACCTGAAGCTTCCAGAGCCCTCGGTTGCTGGCTTCCCCGTGGCAGAATTAGCAAACCAACATGGAGCCATGGAGAGAGACAACTCAAAGCAGTCTCCAGAGGCAGAGGAGGGAGCCCAGGAGATGGTGGGCATGCTTGGCTCCTTCAGCCCTTCTCTCTCTTTTTCTCATGCCTTCCTTCCTCCTCTCTCACACCGGGATTCTGCTCTTTGAGCAGGTGGTCCAAGGTGTGGATGGCTGTGTGCGTGGATGGCCTAGAAGACCAGGAGGGCTGCAGAGGACACTGCGCATCTCCCTGACCTTGATCCCCCTGCCCTGATGTCCTTATGCAGTCTGGAGGGACAAGGACCAAGGGGGCCAGATGCCAAGGACAGTGTTAGCTGGAGAGTCATCCATGCTCTAAGCAACCAGCCCAGACTCCCTGCAACACCCAAACATCTACTCTAAGCTTGATAAAATAAAGTCAAGTAGATTCAGAGAGATACAGGAGATCCACTTGCTATTCTCCAGCTTTAAAGCCAATTTCTGAGAAAAAGCGGCTTTTTAGGTACTTTTTTAGGTAATAATGAGGCGAATACTTGGAACAGTCAGGAAGGAGTAAGTCATGCTTTGGCTGTGGAAAAGTTTTGTGACTCTTTTTTGTTTGATAATACAGCCAGCCCTGTACTCTGCACTCACAGTTTCCTCACTTGCAGAGTCTTCCAGACGCTGATTACATGCATCACAGTTTGAAAGCATTGGGGGAAACGTTGCATCAGTTGTATATACATTTGTTGCCATTATTCTTAAATAATATGGGAGGGCAACTCTCTACACGGCAGTTGCACTGTATTCCTAAGTCATCTAGAGATAAAACGTCCTGGCGGAGGTATGTGGGCTATGAGCAAATGGGCCATCACTTGGTACAGGACTTGAGTATCTGGGAATTTGGTATTTTAAGGAGTCCCTGGGACCAGTCTCCCACAGATCCCAAGGGACAACTACCACATGGACTGAAAACAAGGATCAATCCAGAATGAGGAAAACCCACTGGCATCAGAGCAGGAGGAAGAGGTGCCCCGTGATGTAGGGAAACTGGGAGCACTGCCAGAAGGGCTGCCCCATGACCCTCCACACACACACACACACACACACACACACACACACTTCACTGGAAGACCAAGGGCCACGGAAACACCTCACACCCTCGACAACCATGTTCCTGCCACTGAAAGGCATCTTGATAAATTCAGATTTGGTCAAGGACATGGGTCCAGCATTCCATGTCACTCATGATGTGGAGACTCAGGGCGGAATCTGGCTGACCCCATACCTGGAGGGGCACAGGGAGAGGACCCAGCAGGTGCCAGCACGCAGTGCTTTCCTGGGCATGAGCTGCAGCAGCCTCTGTTCCTCTTGCTGCCCTTCCCCTGGCACCATGTCCTCACCCAAGCCTATGCCGCATGGGCGCTGGGGCAAGGGTGAACAGCCTTTGTAAGGAAGGAGCCCCTGAACTGACATCATCTGAGGGCCACCGGAAGGATTCAGGCAAGGGCTGCTCACCAACAAGACCCGAGTGGGGGGGCAGGGGAGGGACAGCCACCAGCCTGACCGAGGAGGTGCTTGAGGACAGCTGGACTCCACCCTCAGCTCCCCACGTGCCATCTTCTCCATCCTCCAGAGCATCCCAGCCTTCATATCAGACCACCCATGGACCATGGTCAGCACCTGCCTGACTGATGGGAAGGAAACGTGGAGGCGCTTGAGCCGCAGACTGACCAGAGCTGTCCAAAGAGGGAAAGTGCATAGGACATGGGAGCTGGCCCAGGACAGGACGTCAAAGCCGCCTGGAGCCACCACTTGGAAAGACATGGGCCATCAGGAACTCAACTATGGCCTTGGGAGCCTAAACCACTGGGAACCTCTATGACAATGTACATACTCCTATGACCCAGCACTTCCTTCGTGGGACATACTTAACACAAATAGGCACATTTGTGCACCAGGATTCATGTATGAGCTCAGAGAAGACGATCCACAACATCCTCAAATGTAAATCATCATCAAGGAATATCAATACTGAAAGCAGTACGCTTCAGGTACATACAATAAGCTTAAAAAGAGAGGCAGTTCTGACAGATGCTACAAGACCAGGGTCTACCATCATCACTACTGCGTGGCACTGTAGAGAGATGCCAGCCAGAGCAAAGAGACGCCAGAAGGAAGCTGAATGTGTGAAAATGGAAAGGGAATCGAGGTATGGGAAAATATAAGTAATGTCAACATTAGCCTGTACTATGCTTCTGCTCAATTTAGCTAAAGTGTCCCACGTAGGTAGATGCTTAGAAAGCACGTTCTGTTTGAGAGGTCCCAGGCCCACAGGCACGGCTGTAAACCCAGTCCTGTGGGGAGACTGGAGAACCAGTAAGAGACTCCACTGCCAGGAAACACCAGAGGGTGAGTGATGGAGGGGACACTGGTGTTCTCCAGCCTCCACGGGTGAGCCCATGGGGTGCGCCATCAGCACTCACATGTTCTCACACCACACGATTTCACACAAGCAACAACAAAACCCTTCCCCTGGCCTCAGACTCCTTGAAAATGCCCATAATTCCCTATGGCACAGGTACTCCTATTGAGTGCTCTGCGATTTCCAGATAAATATCATCATGCTTTGGAGATGTTTCCTCAGATATGAGTTTTTGTTTCAATTGACCATACAAGCAGCACCCCTTTACAAGGGCCTCTTACCGATAGTAGAGGACTTGGGGATATGGCTCATCAGTAGAGCACTTGCCGGCCTAGCATACACGAGGCCCTAGGTTTGATCTCCAGCACATCAGAAAGAAAAAGATACGTAATAGAAAAGGCAATGCCACTTGCAAGAGCAGTTTAAAAAAAATCATCTAGGAAAAACTTAGAACAAAGATTCACAGTGCTCCTGAAGCACATGAGGGTAGGGCACTTCCCTGGTGCTGAGGACACAGACCAGGGTCTCACACATGGTAGGTAAATGCTCTGCCACTGAACTGTGGCTCCCAGCCCTTCATCGAACTTTTTAAAGGAAAGGCTAAACTGGTGGTGGTGGTGAACACCTTTAATCCCAGCACCCTGGAGGCTGAGCAGCCTCGCCTTGAGCAAACTAAACAGGGGAATGGGAAAGGACCAACCTTATAATGGTCTTGCCAAGAAGTAAAGTCTCCTCAAGTTCACCTCAAAGCTTAAATGGGGTATTGTCACAGTCAGCCACATGCTGCTGGGATGAACCTCCAAACCAGGCACAGTTATGGGAGGAAAGGATTTATTGAAGCTACAGATTCAGGGGAAGTCCCATCAAAGTGAAAGAGGCTGCCTCCCTTTCACAGGTCCAAGCAGAGAGAGAGAGAGAGAGAGAGAGAGAGAGAGAGAGAGAGGCCATCACCAACACCACACAGTCAATAGCAGTCAGGGTGGGAGAGAGATTTTCTCCCCCTTTGTATAGCCTTAGGGGAGGGTCTTGCAACCCTATCCCAGACTTGTTGACTCCCTTAGCTTCTGGGATTTCCCTCCTTCACTGCTCTTACAGGAAGAAAAGTTTGTTTCTAGCTTTTCTGAGCCTCCTTACATCCTGCCCCCTCTTGAGAGGGCTGCCTTCCTATAAACAACCTCCGAGACCCAGCCAAGATTACTAAAAAGGTCAAGTTGACAACAAAACTTAACCACCACAGGTGTTTTCTCAAATGAGACAATTCTAAAGAATTTATTGTTGAAAGGAAAAGACACCAATAAAATAGTGAAAAGAAAGAAACATGCAGAAACAGCCCTAAGAAGTTTTGTGCATAGTCCAAATCCTCAATAACTAAAGCTGAAGGAAAAGGGACCCAATGAAAGCAGTGGAAGATAGACCAGAGAGAGAGGCAAATGAATGGGTAAACTGAGGACGGTGCCCCTGCATCGTAAATCTGTGGCAATAATGACAGGCTTCTCAAAATCTTTCTTGTAATTGATACGATAGTTGTACACACTTGAGGGGATGTGATAACATTCCTAGACTCAAGAGATCTTCCAGGTAGAAAAATAGGTATGCAACACCAGACCTGGCTTTAAGAAGAACTTTGACATAACTAAGTCTGGTAAACCCAGAAAGTCATTCAGATTAAAGATAACCTGGATCTACCCCTCACAGAACAGACTCCAAAGGTATCCTAGATCCATGTCGGAAAATGAAAGCACAGAAACTCCTAAATTTCAAGGGGATATACCTCTGTCAGCTGGAGTAAAACTTTTAAACTCAGGTGCAAATTTTCAGTAACCGGGCAGGAGGTGACTCAATGGATAAAGCACTTGCCGAGTAGCTCAGTTCCATCCCCAGGCCTCACATAAAAAGCTGGGAGCCGTGGCAGGCTTCTGTAATCCCAGCACAGTGACACACGGGTAGAGATGTGAGAACTTTCTGGAAGCTCCAGGCTAGCTCAGCCAAGAACTCTAGAGGGTAAATACAGACCAAGAAAGCCTGCCTCAAATTGAGGTAGACAGGCAAGGACTGTCCTGAAAGTTAACCTTTTGACTTCCACATGCATGCCATGGTACGAGAACACTCTCTCTCTCTCTCTCTCTCTCTCTCTCTCTCTCTCTTATTGCGCATAAATAAATAATAAAAATAAGTATCCCAATACCTGGGGAGGTAGAGGTAGGAGAATCGTTTAGAGTTCAAGGCCAGCCTGGGACTATAGAGTACCAGGTTCAGCCTGGGTTAGAGTGAGACCCTACCTAAAAAAAATAAATAAAATAGTTCAAATATTTAAAATAGGTGGAGGCAAACATGGTGGTTACATGCCATCATCTTAGGAAGCTGAGGCAGGAGGTCAGCCTGGACTGCACAATGACACTATGTCCCAAAAACTAAATAAAAAAAAAAGTATTGAGAGAACAATTAATGTAAATACACAAAAATTACAAAAGAGACAGGCCTACCTGCCACCTGAGCAATTACCCTGGGCTCCTCCATCGTGATCTGGAGAGTTCCGTTGGGGGCCGAGGTCCCAGGGCACCGTCAGTCTTC
>PVHP010017887.1:0-33879 GCA_004024765.1 Zapus hudsonius | reverse complement strand
CATTACATTCAGGTCTTTAAACTCTGACCAGAATGATCCAATACGCTGTACTTACAGCACTGCAAGGCACCTCTTAGGACAAGCTTTCCAATCTGTCCACATTCCTTCTGCAGATCACTTCCAAAAGCCCAAAGCCACAAGATCAGGGTTCTAGCAGCAACAGATGACCCCACTTCTGGTACCAAAACTGTTGCGGTCAAGTTTCTAGTTGCTGCGCAGAAAGAACCCAAACAAAAGTGGCTTGTAGAGGAATGGGTTTATTTGGCTTACGGACTCGAGGGGGGACTCCATCCTGGCAGGGAAAACGATGGCATGAGCAGAGGGCTGGACATCACCTCTGCCACAGCACTGCAAACAGTGGCAGGAAGGTGTGCCAAACTCTGGCAAGGGAAAGCTGGCTTATAACCCCATAAGCCCGCCCCCAACAACACAGCTTCATCGAGGTTGTAAAACCCAAACTGCCATCAGCTGAGGATCGATCTATCAGAACACATTCAATTGTTTGTGGGGGACACCTGTATCAAACCATGACAGAAATCGTTCATTGCTTGTATTGATTTCCAGCTAAGTCCAGAATAGCTCAGGAATGTTTGACAACAGTAAAAGATACTGGTTAAAAAAATATAAAGAAACTGAACTTCAGTTATTTCAACTCTCACACAGAATAACAGAATTAACCTTGAAGAATGATAGACAAACTAACATTGCTTCTTGCTGATTGCTGGTGCAAACACAAAAACCTAGAATAAAATATAACGAGATGGATGTTTTTGTAGAATGAAGAACAAAATTTGAAGAGCTGTTCTTAGCATTGTCAGGAGCAACTGAAGACAGAGTTGATGTCTCAACAAACCTGAACAAGCAGTCAACAGTGTGACCAAATCCTGCCAGGCTCAGCTCTGGATTATCCTTGCGATCTGGATCTACAGAGAGAGGAAGACTTTGAAATATTTTATAGACTACATTGAAGAATTATGAACTATCTGATCAAGATGTTTTAGTAGTTCTCCAAGTGTGAAGGCATTCAAAAGCTTCTAGAATGAATCCTTATGAAAAAAAAGGCTTCTTTAATAATGCACGTTCTGAAATGGGACAAGAAATGGGACTTTTATGAATTTCTACCCAAATTATCCTTTTATACTTTGCCTACCTATTTATGTCTGCTGTTTCATAGAAACTGTTCAAATTATCAGCAATTAAAGTTTTTTAAATCTAATCAGCTATCAGTAGAGGTAGGCTAATAAAAATCTGGGTTTACAGTCTTGTAACACAACTGTGTGAAAAGATCAATATTTATACTATTGTTAATAGACTGGCTATAAAATATTGCTACTTATCACTATACAGATTGCAGTGGTTGGATTGTGTTCCTTCCAAGGTGTTGACCTTTAATAGTGACCTTTAATAGTCAATAGATATATTATCGAGAGGCCCTTGGAGGGGGTGAGCCATGGGGTGACCCCTAGCGAGTGGGATCAGAGCCCTATGCCAGACTCGTCATACAACGTTTTGGGTTTTGGTCCTCTATCTCCTTTCCCTTCCCTTGGCCTTTCATTTCCTTCTTTGCTTTGGTTTATAAGGACACAGTGCTTCTCTCTTTGGAGCGTGTGGCCACAAGGCATGCTCATGCAAACAGAGAAGAGCTCTCATTCCTTACACTTGATCTTGAGCTTTCAGCCTTGAAATTTGTTAGGAACGAGCGTTCTGCTTTATATACATCACATAGCCCCAGATCTTACATTCTAGCAGAACAGGTGGATGAAGACACAGACCTGTATGTAATCACATTTTGCCCATATTTTGTTCAATGACAGGAACTCAATTAAAAGTTTGCCCTGTAATTTTTATTATAGCAGTTTAGCTACAATGGCATTATGCATATTAATATACATGTATATTTATGACATAGATATCTAGCAAAGTGAGATGAAGTGAATTTTTCAAAGTTTGTCGTTTCCTTCCACTGTTGCACGTTTATGTATATGTATGTGTGTCTATGTATGCATGCATGCGTGTTGGGGGGTGTGTTGCATATGTGTGTGTATGCTTGTGAGGTCAGCAGACAATTTTGGTTGTCATTCCTCAGATACTGTCCAGCCTTTTATTAAAATATCACTCATTGTCCTGGAACTCACCTAAAAGGCTAGATGGTCAGTCCAATGAACCTCAGTGGATACTATGTCTCTACCTCCTGAGGGATTTCAGCGTGTGCCACGACTCCCAGAATTGGTATGTGTGTTCTGGGGAATGGAATCCTACTGACAAGACCAGTACTTTACTTCATGGCAAGATTCATTATTGAAAATCTGTTCTATACGTTCTGGAGTCAAACAGTATGCTGCCTCAAATATATTCCAGCTATCAAACATGCCATGCCTGCCCCTGTCCTTCTGTGTAGAAGCATTACAAAAGCCAACAAGAAATCAATCATTTTAGCTGATGTGGTTACTCATTTTACACCATGTTTAACAACACCTTATTTCCTTATCTCTGTGTTTTCATGAAGCTTCTCATCTGTTCTCTAGAATTCATTTGAAACTAGATGAAACTCTGGCCAATGCTAACAGTCACTTAGCATGGTTCATTGTTCAGAATTTAGAATTTCAAATTAAAATTATATTCCAGAGAACTAGAGAAGTGAATTGCATTGTGATATTTAGGGAGTACAATAGGGAATTGTGGCTGGAAGTGAATGGAGGCAGGGGCTGGGGATTGAGTCTGGGAGTGTCAATGGCACATTCAGTCCGGAGCTCTGACCTGGTCCAGAGCTTCCCTGAGTGCAGTCCTGCCTGCTTCTGACCAGTGCTGCAGGAAGGAGAGGCGGGACTGGCTTAACTCTGGCGCTCAGGATCAGGATGGGGAAACACGCTTGTCCTTGGGTTCCCATCCCATTCTCTGCCACCAGCTTCCCGAGGCTGATGCACTGGTCTGTGTTGTTTCTTTATTTCCTAACTGCTCAGAACTTGATCAAAGATGGAAGTGCAATTTTCTGGAAGTCCTTGGAGCTCAAAGCAATCAATGGCAATGTAATTGTGAATTTGGTGGGATATGACATTGTTTCAACCTCTAATTTCATAATGAAGGAAGAGAGCTAATGCTAATCATACTTGGAAAACTGACAGATGGTTTGAAAATTTTGTTCATTCATATAGAAACAAATGAACTTTATGAAAAAGTTACATTTTAAAAATTCTGTGGAAAAATTCATTGTAAATCTTTCACATTAACTCTTTATTTCCATTTAATTAGAAAGACTACACTATTAATGTTGGTTCTTTGTAACTATGTTTAAAGATGAAATATATTATTGAAATCTGTTTTATACATACTAGATTACTGCTTCATGCTTGAAATGTATTTCAGAAAAGTCAATATAAATAACACCCAGGAAAATTATACTTTACTTGATATTAATATATTTTCTAATATATTTATTTGCATATCTGTAACATATTAATATATTCTCCCATGTGACTATGTTCTAATAACTTTTAGCTATATAATTAGATATGATAAAAATGTTAAGCCATTATTTAAGTAAAAATAGAAAGTATACATTTATGAAGTTTGCTAGAGAGAACAGTATTCATAATGTTCATTTTAGGCACATATACCATTGGACTTTCTGCTCATTGGAGGTGACAGCAATGTATTATCAATGATATTTTCACAGTTCTAAGTATAATGCATATAGTGTATTGATAATGTCAGAAGTTCTGTTTTTTAGTTGTACAACCTTATAATGAATTAAAAGATATATATATATAAGTCATGATCAAGAAAATCATTTCTTTGACATTCTTGAATATGACATTAAAGTAAAATTATGGATAATAAATAATTCAAGGCAAGGATTTTGCTAAAATGGAAGTCAATCACTAAATTGGAATTACAGAAGCAAGGCCGATAAAATTTCTTCAAGAAATATTTACTAAACGATTCCTTTGTGCTGGCAGTGGGATGACGAGGAGGAGACTTCTCAAGTGAGTGGGAGGCTTAGGAAAGGCAGAGTGTGCTACTCATGTAGAAAGAACTATAAAGACAATACTCTCCACAACCCATATTATATCCCTGCTCTGGATGAAAATGAACTTTTCTCAATAATTTTTACTGAAGCTTAGGAGAGGTATTTTATTTTTTTAATTTACTTACGAGAGAGAGAGAGAGAGAGAGAGAGAGAGAGAGAGAGAGAGAGAGAGAGAGAGAGAGAGAGAAAGTATGAGAGAATGGGTGCACCAGGGTCTCCAGCCCCTGCAAATGAACTCCAGATGCATGTGCCACTTTGTGCATCTGGATTTATGAGGGTACTGGGGTGCCTTAACTGCTGAGCCATCTCTCCAGCCCAGAAGAGGCAATGTAAAATAAAAGTGATACTTTATGAGCAGCACAGAATTCATAGTATACACTGCATTGTGATATGTTTTAACACACGATCCTCACCAAAATTGATAAGGTTCTACCAGGCTCAATTTTAATATTGAAAAAGCCTCTATTGATTCTTTCTATAAGAGAAATCCTCCTCCAGGTGTCATTGTCAGAGACAGATGCCACCTTCTGTATGTAGTCCAGCATGACATTACTTAGGATTGAATGAGGCAGGGAAGGTGTGGTGACCATTGCACTTTCTGGGGAATTCCTTGCTTTGAATTCTGATTCAAGTTCATCTCACATACTTCCTCACGACAGCTTCTTATACTCTCCACAGGATGCTGGACGCACATTTTCTCTTCCATGTTCTCACATCCCTATTCCTGTTTTTCTTTCCTCACTCTAATGATCCTACGATAAACTAGAAATTTAATTATTTGTGAATATGTTTGTCTCTTCCACTTGCAGAATTTCAACAAGAGAGCACCTGTACTGTATTTATTAGATATATTTCAGATTTTGTAGCTACTGCATTCAACCCAAAATTATTGAAATAAATTTTCCATTTACACGTGCAAATGTGTAAACTAGAGAGAGCCGGAAATACAAAATAAGGTTATGTTGTTGTGATTTGCCATGAATTTTGGAAAAGTATCAATAGATACAATTATGAATTGAATAACAAAATAGAAAAAATAGAAACAAAAATATAATTAGCCATGTAGACATCCAGATCTAATGATCTATTGAATGCTTAAAAACTAAACTCTTGGTTTTAATAATATATGAGCATCTATGTTAAATGTTAGCACTGATAAGTTTGGCCTTCTAGAATACTGCTAGGGATGAGGTGCCACACTCCCATGGGCCAGAAGGACTCATCAATGCTCTTGCAATGATTATGTTCATTCTACTAATGTGGTTTCAAAGGTGATGTGTGCCTCTAGTCTCAGTACTGGGGAGGCAGACATGGGCAAATATCTCAGGTGGGTTGCCTAGTTATCTAGTGAACCAGTGAGCTCCTGCTTTATTGAGAGACCCTGTCTCAAGAGAATCAGGGTTTTAACAGTAATGTCCCCACTCCTCAACACCCATTTACTGGTTGTAGTCAGCTTCTCCTTGACGCAACAAACATCCAACCAGAAACAGCTTGTGAAGGAAAGGTTTATTTTGGTTTACAGACTCCAGGGGGAAAGATTGCAAGAGCCAAAGGAAGGGTAGGACCTCGCAGTGCCTGACACTACCTACACAAGACCTTCATGATGGGAGGAAAACATGATGACATCAAAATAAAAAAGAGAGCTGAGCGTGGTGGCACACACACACCTTTAATACCAGCACTGGGGAGGCATAGGAAGCAGAATCTCCATGAGTTCAAGGCCAGCCTGAGACTACATAGAGAATTCTAGGTCATCCTGGGCTAGTGCAAGACCATACCTTAAAATAAATAAATAATAAATAATAAATAAAGAGACTAATTGAGAGGGAACTCCATGATGGCAGGGAACACAATGGCATGGGCAGAGGGTGGACATCATCTCTGTCACAGAAGGGGGCTAACAGAGAGCAGCAGGAGGGTGAGCCAAACGCTGCCAAGGGGAAGCTGGCAATAACACACATTAACCTGCCCTCGATAACACACCTCCACCAAGGTTCCAATTCCAAAATTGCCATCAGCTTGGGATCTAGCATTCAGAATGCAAAAGTTTATGGGGGACACCTGAATCAAACCAATACAAAGACCCATTTGCGGTAATTTCCAAAGCTGCTTAGAAAGTTCAGTTGAACATTTCCCATTTGTATCTAAGAGTCCAGATTACAAATTGTTGAAATAATGCATCACACTTTCCCTAGTCCTTATCTACCCTTCATTTTCTTTTATTTATTTATTGGACATATTATACCCAGATAACTGAACTCTGTAAGGGAAACTGGTTTGTTAATTAAATTATATAAATTTATTAAGTATATTTTCTCAAAAGAACATTTTAGGTATAAATTAATGCTATATTCTAATTTTATTACTGATTTAAGATATGAAGAATATATTACATCTTTTTCATTACATGGAGTATTTGGTCGTCACATAGCCAAAAAATAGCTTCAAACTTTTGATTTCTTTCTTTCTTTTTTTATTGTTTCAATCTTTTATTGCTGTTCTCTTTCTTTCTTTCTTTCTTTCTTTCTTTCTTTCTTTCTTTCTTTCTTTCTTTCTTTCTTCTTTCTCTCTCTCTCTCTCTCTCTTTCTTTCTTTCTTTCTTTCTTTCTTTCTTTCTTTCTTTCTTTCTTTCTTTCTTTCTTTCTTTCTTTCTTTCTTTCTTTCTTTCTTCTTTCCTTCTTTTTTATTACCCCAAGGAGCTCTATAACTGTGGTTATGTGGACATAACGAGAGTGGCAGTTGCAAGAACTCAGATCTGCAGTGCTGTGCCAATAACCTCCTGTGAACCCCCTGATGAAGTCACAGTGATTTGGAAAGGCTTCTGAGATGATTTCCTGAGCTTGGCCTCCATGTTGAGGGTAAGCAGATGAAAAGACATCACTAGGAACAGACAAGG
The DNA here is from genome assembly GCA_004024765.1 of Zapus hudsonius. Lineage (NCBI taxonomy): Eukaryota > Metazoa > Chordata > Mammalia > Rodentia > Dipodidae > Zapus > Zapus hudsonius. The sequence continues at coordinate 26,956 of PVHP010017887.1, read as the reverse complement.
TCCTGACACTTGCTCCGTTTCAGACGTTTGGATCTTTGATGAGAAATCTCAGTGTCTTTTCTACCTTCTTCCAAGTCTCATCTGTTAGCTATCTTCTGTGGAGGACACCACCTCCTGTTTTTCTGCTCTTGTTCTGAAGGAGCACTAACTGTGAACATAATGTGAGTGCCATTTACAAAAACTAACATCTCAGTGTGCCAATGACCTTTTGTGAACCTTGCCCCTGGATTCCTGCAGGGCTTCTCCTAAACTCTGATCCAGACTTCAGAACACAGTTAGTAACCAATTCCTGCTTCTTGATTTGTGTTCTTTGAAGCATTAGTTTTGGCACAAACCGCATATTCCAAATGTGATTTCTGGTCTGATATTTACGATGTTCTCTTTTATGAGGTGGAACAAACATAACTTGGGGAAAGTTTAGTAATTCCGACTTGCCGGTCAGGTGCATGATTAAAGCATTAATGTGGGTCGCCTGCACACCACATACACAGCAACCCTGCCCAAGCTCTGCTCATGATGGATCATTGTTACTTAGCATCCGCACGTGGAATTTACTACGACATGCTCATACGTGCATATCACTGTACCTTGCCAATACCACCTGACATCCCCTTCTGCTTTCATGCAGGATTTATCACTTCTCTTTCATTTATCCATCTATCCATCTATCTATATGTCTGTGTACGTACACACACACACATATATATGTTTACACATACACTTTAGTAAAAGAAAAGTAAAATTATTGGGAGGGGTTATATAAAGATACAGTTTTGCTCAAATATATAGAAAATTTGCTATATATGAACCACCCTACCACAAAACAAATGGCTGATCACCCTATATGGTCATAGTGCCGCTTCAGCATTGATCTTTGGGCAGTCAGTAGTGGCCACAACCAGGTTGGCTCTGGTGAGTGAAAGTCCATGTTGTGCAGCCTGGGCAGCGTCTTTGAACATGAGCTCATTGGATAATGCCAGCAAATGCTTAGAAAAGAGGATGGCTGATATCCACAGAACAAGTGCCTTGACCACTGCTGAGATCCTCTTTTGGTAAAAATTAACAGATGTGTTCCTATTTCTTAGCATAAAGGGATCTGTTCATGCAACTCTTCCCTAAACTTCTTTGTTACCAATTTCTCAATATTTCTCCCAAGCAAAACACAACCATGTGCACTGATCAGAGTTATGCCTACTCCAGGGATTTCTGTTTATCACTGTCATTCAGAGGTAGGCCATGGGGATGGCTGGATGGCTGTGGCTACCTATACACAGAAGCATATTTATACCAGGCTTGAGTCCTCCATTCCTATGCCAGGGTGCTCTCCTGAGATCAGCAGCACATTCTGAGACAGGCATCTCTGGGTCACATCTTCAGGTAACTTAACTTGTGCCCTCAGGGTCTCCTCAGGCCGCACACTTCATATAGTATTACTGTGCACACTCAACTTCATGGTTTGGTGGCTCAGCTAGCACTCAATTCATCATTGGTAGTTCATGTCACATGAGAACCTCCTAGCTTGTGAACAAGCATTCAGTTTCTTCAGAGGCCCAGGATCAGGTTGAGAGCTCCCTCTCAAAAAGAATCACTATGTATTCTACCCACCAGTGGCAGTGGGGTAGTAATTAAGTCTAGATTATATTGATACCCTTTCTGATCTCAAATGATGGTGAAAAGAAGCCCAGAGCCTTTTTAGTCATTAACTGATGAATGCTGACTTCAACAGAAGGAGGTGTCATAGTTCACCATTAGCACTGACATTCAGCCCAACCTCAGTGTTCCGTCTGGAACAAAGCCAATGTGACTGCTTAAAAACATTTAAAAATTTAAAAATCTACATTCATGAGCTCCGGAGGCCAATACATTGCTGAAATCTTGTTTCGTGAGCATAGATTATGACTTACATGATTTTAGAGCAACAAACGACTGCTACTTCTGTTACTTTACCAACTATTCACTTCTGTTAATACATTTCTGTGGCTTCAAATGGCTTTGAAGTTACGAGCTGATTAATACAACATGCATTCATTCGATAGTAGGCATGCAAACCCCAAAGTATGTAAAACAAGTGAGGGAATATCTCTAGTCTGTATTTTTATTCATTTTGAATCTTTCTAGTACTTTTAGCTTCATCCTTCACTCGTTTGTCTGTGGGTGACAAACTTTGCTTTCGTGCCTAGCTCTAACTAATGCAAGTAATCCCACACAGGTGCACTGGCAAACGTCAACAGAAATGCTCTTACTATGGCCTCATGGGTCCTTAGGATCTGGTAGGACATTCTGGCCTGTTGTTCACTTAAAATATTTTGGAGGCACCTCATATATGCCTGAAAATTGAGCAGAAAGTACAGTCAGCTCCCAGGTCATCTGACCTTCTCCCCAGTGTCCTGAACGATGAATACCTCACACTGGCACATTTGTTACAGCTGAGGAATCGGTACCAATGCACTGCCATTCCTTCCCATTTCCTTTCCATCACACAGTGCTGTCTGTCAAAGTGTAATCACATATGTGTCCTTTACAGTATCCCAGAGAATAATTTAAATGCCCAAAAGTTCCTCTTCTCTGCCAATTAATGCTTTCTTCCCTTCCCGAAGCCCCTAGATATTAGGGATGACTGTTTTCTTTTCAAAATCTTCGTAATTTGACCTTTTCTCATCACCTATGTAATTTGTTCACATTGTCATCTTTCCCTTGCTAATGAACATTTAAGGCGACTCTGTATTTTGTGGCTTGATAGTACGTCTACTTTTATTACTGCGATTATGCCATTGCAGAGACTTATATACATAATCATACATAAATTATATTATTTTCATATGATTCCTAGGCTTGGTAGTTTGGAGGAAGAAAAAGGGTGTTTTCTCTTCTCAGCTTGTGTACACATGGAGAATGGCCAGGATTCAGCACCCAGTTCAGTTTGTCCATTACCTGTTGAAGAACTCAGTTGGTGCCAACTGTGTGTGTGCACATGTTATATGCATGTTTGTGAGTGTGTAAGTCCACACTCCCGTGTTGCCTTCAACCTCATCACGCTAGGATTACACAAGTGCACTGTATTTCCATGGAAGGTGGGCATTGAACTCAGGTATTCTAGCTCTTTAACCGCTGAGTCATCTTCTCTGCTCCTGCTTATGAATAAAGCTGATGTGAGGGGTAATTTGTAGTTTTTCTTTTCCTGAGGAAGTATATTTCTGACTCATTAAGGGTAAACAGCAAGCAGTGAGATGGCTGAATTTTATGGTAGAATATGGTCTTATACAAAAATGTCCCCTTATGATGATAAGTGATCTTTCTCTTCTTGTTTTCACGGCTACTGACGCAGGTATTTCCCCTCTGTATCCTCTCCAACATGTGCTGATGTTAGTGCTGGGATTGTAGGCATTTTAGAAGATGTGTAGAGATATCCCATTGCTATTTTAATTTCTAATCACGTAATGATATTTCTCTTTTCAAATGGTTGCTATCTGTGTATCCTCTTCGGTAAATTGCCTATTTCTTTTGCCTATTTTAATAGGTTGCTTCCATATAGATAAATATTCTTTGCATACATATACTTTATGAAATATATATTTTCAAAGATTTTCTCCCAGGGTATGGTTTTCTTTTTATTCACTTAGTCTTTCACAGGAAAGTTTAAATTTTAATGGAACCCAAGTATCACCATTGATGGGTCATGCTTTTTTAATATCTTCACTTTTTGATGATAGTTTGTTCTAATTTTGTGTGTGTGTATGTGCATGTGTATATATGTGTGCATGTGTGTATATGTATGTATGTGTGTGCATGTGTGTATGTGTGTATGTGTTTATGTATGTGTACATGTGTGTATGTGTGTGGGTGTGTGTGCATGTTGATATGCATATGGGTACATGTGCTCATACATGTGAAGGACAGAGGTTGACATTAGGTATTTTCTTTGATTGTTCTGTTCTTTATTTACTGAAGCCAGGTCTGTCAGTCTGTCAGTTGAGCCTGAAGCTCATTGGTTGAGCTGGTCTGGTTAGCCAGCTTGCCTTGGGATGTTATGGTTACCGGCTTACCACGTTCACCACACATGATCTCCCAACCTCGTTCTTCTACAATTTTACCAAGCATTTCAGGTGCTGCTCAGTTGCAATCTGAAATTTCACTGTTTCTTAGTAGGTCTGCTGGGCAGAAGGAAGGGAGGAAAATTTCTTGACTCCACTCTTGCTACCAAGTGTGGTGAAGTGAAGAGAAGCTTCCGGATACTTTTTTTTTTTATTGTCCATAATGAGTTACATTATTTAGTGGGCAAACCATAGAGTTGTCTTGGGACCGGCATCCCGAGCCCCCAATGGAGTGAGTGGTTGACTGACTAATAGGCGCTTTCTATGGTCCTGTGAGGGATAAATCTGGTCCTAGGTTCCAAGCATTTTCCCTTTGTCTCCGCTGTTTCTGATTGTCTGTCCTTGGAGTCTAGTCAGCCCCCGTCAAGTGCATGTGCTGTGTTGCCAGGCACACTGAGGTGGATTCCAGCAGACCACTTTGGCAAGGCTCCTGCCTGGGCTGCCAGCCCCTGGTTTCCTCACCTTTCCCTCATCTCCTTAAGGCTCCCTCCCAGGGGAATCCCTCCTTTGTGTGCATGAGTCACACTGAAGGGAAATAAAGTTGAGGAGCAGTGCTCTGAACCATGGGCTCAGAGACTCTTCAAATGGAAGAATGCATCACATCCACGCACTTTCATGGAACGGTCTTCCTGTTGGGGACGAAAGGAGGGCTGGGGCAGAATGGGAGGCCTGTTTGCTGTCACTATACAAAAGGCTGGCTCCACTGGAGACAAAAGTTCATTGGTGAGGAGCTTTTCTGAACTGCCCCAGGACAGCTCAGCATACCTGGTGACAACCTGTGTCTTCCTTGGAGTATTGCTTCATTGCTACTGGGGAGACATGGTTTGCTGACTCTATAGATTCCTTGAATTCTTTTGTGAATGCTTGTTAGCTTTAAAGAAATTAAGCAATTATTTTTAACAGGATGAAGTTAATGAAAAATGCCTGAGTTACAGCTACTGAATGAATCCTCTGAGACCCCAGGGCAATTATAGTCACTGGGACGCTTGCCTGGATGATTGAATTTCTGGGTTAAATTTCCAGTGTTCATATTATTTATGGCAAGCAAATATCTGCTGTTAATCAACTAGATTTGAACATGTGGTTTGATAGTAATGAAATGAGTAAATGAATAAAGTTTAGGAGAATGATCTGTGTCCTTTAAAATTGAGTTTGCTAAGTCTTCTCAAGTATAGTAACAAGCACCAAAGCAATATCATTGAACATTGTTAATTACTATGACAATATCCCAATGGTTATAGATTCCATGGTCCAATGTCTTTGTTTTATTACAGAAGTTTTAATGATAGGAAGGTGATGGCGGTGATAACAGACATCGTTTATCATGATCAAGTTAAAACAAAGACTGAAGAAAAATAAAGCATCATTGCTTTCGTTGGATTTATAATCATAAAATCACATATACTCATGGTGTTTTACAAAGACCATATTGGCCTTTTTACATGAAGCTTTGAAAATGTTTATTTTTATATCAGTTTGTATATTGAGCTCATGATCTTCAATATAGCCTTGAAAATACTACTGCAACATTTCACAATGAATCTTAAAACATATTTTAATCCCAAAGCAAGATTTTTCAGTGCTTAGAATGTATAGGTTGTTTTAGATGATATGTAAATATAGGCAGAATTTTAGAGCTACCCTTCCAATTATAAATTCCTATTATAAATCCATAAAGGGAGGCAGGGTGACTTGCTCAGATTATGTCCGGTGAGCTCCCTAGGGCAGTAGTCTTGTCTATGTCTCCCTTTTCACAGTCGGTTTGCTTTGAGTAAGGCCACATGGACCACTTCTTTCATGTGGCACCCAGACTTGGTGGTTTGGAGGAAGAACAAGGGTGTTTCCTCAGCTCAGCTCAGCTCAGCTCAGCTCAGCTCAGCTCAGCTCAGCTCAGCTTGTGTACATAAACACGCAGTACTGCCAGAACACAGAGCACAGAGCTAAGCACCTCCTGTAAGCTCTTGTAATGATTGATTATAATGCTTGGGCATGAAATACTAGAAGTGATAAAATGCATGATGGACATTCTTCTCATATCATCTGTCATAGTTTGATCTAGGTGTCCCCACAAACAAATGAATGTGTTCTGATTGACCAATCCTCAGCTGATGGCAGTTTTGGTTTTACAACCTCACTGGAACTGTGTTGTTGGGGGTGGACTTATGGGGATTATAAGCCAGCTTCCCCTTGCCAGTGTTTGGCACACCTTCCTGCCGCTGTTTGCAGTGCTGTGGGGGAGGTGATGCCCACCCCTTTGCTCATGCCATTATTCTTCCTGCCAGGATGGAGTCTCCCCTTGAGTCCATAATCCTAATAAACCCATTCCTCCACAAGGTGCTTTTGCTTGGGTTCTTTCTGCACAGCAACTAGAAAGCTGACTGCAACATCACCCAGTTGTTTCTTAGGGCCCTTCCCTATGTCTTGATCACTTCTTGTAGAAGTGAAGAAGCCACATTCTAAAACACATGGTCACATTTGGTGTTTTCTACTACGTTTCTGCTTTGACCTATGAAAAATGATTTAACTGTTGTGTATATTATAGTAATTCCTTCTTCATATGTTATTTCATGACCAGTACAATCCCCTGATGTCGATGTGGGCAGCAACACACAGTGACACAGTTACAACACACCTGCTGGGAATCGTCTTAAAGTGTACAGGACTGAGTGCCAAGTGATAAGTAGACATTTTACTAGATTGGAACATCTTCAGATTTGGGTAAATGTTAAGTTTCTGAAACCAATTTCCAGAAAAGACACCAACAGATGATTGTTCTTGATATTCAAGTGAAATTTCAAGCAAAATGTGTAGAAAACGGGATCTCTAACTTTGCCCCCAAATGATAACCTAATCTTGATTATTGGCTGATGAGTTATATTTTCTAGTTTTCTTTCAGTTCCCATATCTAATCCTTCATCAAACTCAGTGAAACTGCCTGAAATCTCTATTCTCAAGCTGACCACTTTCACAACTCTCATTTCCTGGAATTATTGCAGCATTTACCTAACTCTTAAAATTTGTGTTTCCTATCAGTCTGTCGTAGTCAGCCACACACCACTGGGATGAATATTCAAACCAGGCACAATTTGGGGGAGGAAAGTATTTATTGAAACTACAGATTGAGGTGAAGCTCCATAGCAGTGAAAGAGGCTGGCCCTCTTTCACAGGTCTGAGCAGAGAGAAAAACCCATCACCTACACCACACACACAATAACAAACAGGCAGAAGGGTCAAGAGATAATTTCTTCCCTTTTATATAGACTTAGGGTGGGGACCCATCCTCAGAGCAGAGTGGAAACCAAAATATTCCATCAAGGGACCAGATGATAAAACTTTCAGATTTGGGGCTGGATTTGTTCAAGGAATACCAAGATAATTTCCAAATTGATCCTAGGGAAGTAGGCTTGGCAAGGCTGACAAGTAAATCTGGAATAGGTGGGGAGAGCCAAGGAGTCTGGGATCCATCTGCCCCTGAAAGCAGCTTCGGGATCTGGAGCCACTTAAAAGCTCTTGAAGAAAGACATCAAACCTTAGAACAGTTATCAACTGCTTGTCCTTTTAACCCATAGTAAATATTTCCCTTGAACTTTCAACAATCTTTATGATATATGAAGTACCTTTTCATTATTAAAACATGAACATGATGAGAAGAAAAGATATTCTATTACTAGTAATGTACATTACAGGTGCACCCTGTTACACTCCCTTCCTAACATGTTAAAAATTTGCTGATTTTAAATATGATCAATAAACACAAATCCTAAATGTGTATCTTTTTCAGATCTTTACCAGGAACTCCATATATGTGTGTTTATGTGTCTAATTACAAACATATACATATTCCTATATCTACCACCTTTTGTATATCCCCATTGAGTTACTGTTCTAAAATTGGCCCATCACATGGCATGGCAATTATAATTTATTTATTTACATTTGGACTTATTTAATTAAAAAATCAAAAAAAAACCACATATGTATAATATGATTTTGATATTTGCATGCATTTATTCTATGAAGAATACCCCATTCAAATTAATCAACAAACTCATCATAACATACATTTACCAATATGTGTGTGAGAGAGACACAAAAATCTGCTCTGATCAGACTTCAAGAAAGTAATATATTCTAATCACCGATAGCCACCTTCCCATATATTAGAATCCAAGAGCTTATACCGTCTTCTCACAACTGAAGGGTTACACTCTTGGATCAACATCTCCCATTTCCTCCCCCAAGTTCAAGTTTGAGATTCTTAGATTCCAAATATAAATGAGATGATGTGGTGTTTGGCTTTTTATATTTGGCTTATTTTACTAAGCATTGTGCAATTTTGACAAGGCTTATACATTCATGCAATTATGTCTTTGAAAGCACTCTCTCCCAACGTTGGTGGCTGTCCTTGGGTCCTCTTCTTATCTCACACTTCTTTCTCTGGTCTTCCTGTCAACTTCCTGGTTCATGTATTCCTCGTGTATCCATTGGTACTGCCTTTGTTAGCACTGTCTTGGATTAACCACCCATATCTCACCTTTGTTTATTATAACTTGAATTCTTATAATTACTCCTGACCAACCCCTATGCTTCTATAAGTTTCTCTTCCAGGGTTTACCTATTCGTCATTCTCTCTCTCTCTCTCTCTCTCTCTCTCTCTCTCTCTCTCTTTCATAATTTTTCTTTGTTTACTGAATCATCTAATTTAGAAAAAGTCTCTATTTTTGGATTTGGGAATCTTGAAGGTAAGATCTTATCTCTTAATCACATGTGTCTCTAGAGCTGGTGCATCAGGAAGGACAAGTGGATAGTACAGCCTTGGATAAACTAGAGAACAGGCCTTTTTTTGTACTGAGCCATTCCCCAGCCTGGTAACAGTTTTATGAAGTCTTAAAAGATAAAGGTAAACTTTGTTGTAAAGATACGTGTCATAGAAGAAAAGGAATAAGAAAGAGGAAGAAACATCAGAAATGGGTTTTCCAAATGCCACTGGGATCAGAGTTCTAATGTGTTAGCTGGTAAAGGTTCAGTGGAGAGTGTGGAAATTTGAGAGGTGGAAGCTCCCTCAGGGTGTCGCTCAGTGGTAGGACATTTGAACTCAGACTGTGTCCTCCCGTGATGGAGTTCAAGTTAATGAGGAGAGGTTCAAGAGAAAGAAACCAAGGTTATTTCCTGTACTTCTCCACTCTAGGAAACACAGCTGAGTATGATAAATAGATTTAGCTCATTAGATCCTCTACTAAAACAGGTATAGCGGAGAAAATGAGGGCCAATGTAGTAAAATAACTTACTTTGTGCAGAGATATTTACATTAAGATATTTTAATATTTGGATTAAATTCCAAGACATTTCCACTATGATATCCTGATATAACTGAAACAGGTGATCAATATTACAAGTTGAAAATCAAGTTAGAGGAACACAAGGATGGAGCAGATAAACCATTTAACTGAAAACAGTACTTGTGCTGCAAGAACAAAAAAGCTTAATTCAAAATACTTAAAAAGAAATGTGGCTTACCTAACTGAATAAACCAGGGGTTAAGTCCAAGGACAACACTGCAGCTTCTCGACTCTGCTTTCTCCTTGTAGCTTCCCCTTTCAGCCACAAGATGATCTCCAGATGGTGTTGAGGCCTCACTTCTCCATCCCTTGCTGTATAAATCAGAGGCCATCCCTTTCTGTGAAGGAATTCTCTTCTGTCTTCACTTTCTCTAACTCTCATTGGGCTATGCATATTTCTGAAGGAGAGCCAAGTACTGGATGAATTTAAGCTTCTCCGTGAAGGAGGAATAATAATTCCCCCAAGTCCACATGGCTGAGAACACAGGAAGAGGTTAGTTCTCCCAGGAAAATCTATTAGCCTAGTGTGGATGCAAAAACACAACTGTCCCTCAAAGGGAATGAGAGACAGGAAATTCTGTAGCCAAATATGAGGGACCAGGGATTCTGGTTACCCCTAGCACCCTGTTCCATTATGGTAAGTTTTTATTTTTTTACATGTATGTGTGTGGTGTGACTGATATGTCTACATGTGTGTACATACAGAGACCAGAGAAAAACACTGACTGTCCATCTCTTATCACACCTCATATTTCTTTGATATAAGGTCTCTCCCTCAACCTGGAGTGTCCATCGGTGATCCAGAGCAATTCTCCAGCCTCTGCCTCTCCACTATGGCCCGGAGTTACAGACCTGCATGGTCATATCCAGCTTTGTTATGTGGGCTTGGGGGAACTGAATATGTCATTTTTCAGTCTGAGAAATCCCTTATATTTAAGTGGTACATGCTGTTAAGGTGCTGAGCCATTCTCCCACCTGGGTAAGAAATTTATGAAGTTTTAATAGTTATAGAATAAGAATAGTAAATCAAAGCACTTTTCAAATAATTAGTGGAAACATCAGGTAGGTAGATTACAGAAAAGCAACCAAATCTGCTATGGTTTTGGATTCTGTCTGGTGGCATTCTTAGATCTTTGGGCTGTGGGAAGCTAGGGGTATGGTAATTTAATACACTCCCAAAGGCTTTGTGTATGCTATAGTCACAAGAATGTTAGGTCACACAAAGATGTGGAAAAGAATGACTTGAGAAGATGAAAGACAGTCTAAGAAAAACTTGGCTTTGACATTCCCCTTTTAGAATTTCCACAATCATGACGTTCTAATCAATGAGTTCTCATCTAACGTGCTTTGTGGAATCTGAAACATGGGTTCAGCTATTTTCCTGGGAGCTTTCACAATTAGAAAGAGTGGCTGCGGAGTTTGTGGTGGGAAATTGATGCCAAAGAGGTCACAGGAAGTAACTAGTGCTTCTGGAATGATCTGCTTCTGCATTAATGTGTGCATACTTATTATTTCTATGCTGCTGTTTTCATAAAGCCAATAATTGATTGCCTCTACAATGCATTCACACTGGTTAAGGGTCAAACCCAGTTCTTGTCCTTAAGGATATTGTAAGATGGGAAATAGCAATTAAAATGTGATCTCGTGTATTAAGGTCAGAGCCACTTGGGAGAAATGCAAGCATGTAACAAGGATTGTGAAGAGGAAGCAGGGATTTTTATGGGAAAAGAGTTGTAGGCTGAGGGCTTGAGGTCCAGTGAGACTTAGCCAGGTGAATGTAGGTGTTCCATAAGGAAACACATGTTAAAGGCAGGCCTGTCAAACACAGTGTTGTAAAGAATGTACTTAAGAAACGTCAAGATTTTGTAAAATTGTATGCTGAAATGTAAAACAGGATGAATGTGTAGCTGATTCAGTTGTAAACTCTGGTTGGCATAAGAAGTCTACCTTGAGCAGTAATTTACTTTTCACAGCTTATGAGACTGTATTTTTTTTCTTAGGCATTGAGCCCAGTCATAGTGAAAAGAGAGTTGGGTGGAAAAGGGGAGGGGGAATGCAGGCATATTTTTTCCCTATAATTTTAATACAATTATTTTGGAAGTGAAAATCCCAAATATGCTTGTATGGGAAATAAGAAAGTTAGACATATTTAATAGCTAACTCAAAACAAACAAACAAACAAACAATAACAAGAACAAAAAATAAAACCAATCTACTGCCAATTCTCATTGTAAGTGTTCCCAACTGATGTCATTCAGTATTTAATAAGGATGAGAGGAGAATAAGATTGGAAATGCAGCAAGTCTTTAGCCCCCAATAATATTTTACTTTTCATTAAAAAAATTCCAAGAGGGTTTTCACTAAAAGTACTATACCTGAACCCAAATATGTGTTAGGAAGAAGAAAGAAAACATTAGAAGCCTTCAAAGGAAAAAGTGACTTCATTATTCACATTAGGGAATGTTAAAGGTTGGTGAGCAACCTTAGACCAGGCTAGGATAGAGTGGCCTCTCTTCCCGTGTTTGTCATTGAGACGATTAGTTTAAAAACTCTTCTGGGATAATGAGCCTGGCCAAACTATCATGTGAACAAACAGCTCACTGGTTAAGAAAAATAATTACACAGACAAGGCAGACGGGACTGTGTGGGATGGTGTCCCCTTAGACCCTCTGTCAGGGCTCACCTCCTATGGTAGATGCCACCTTTTGCTGTCACCACCTGCCTAGCCAATGTCGGCCTAATTCCTGGAGGACAACTGGAGATACCAGAAACACCTGTTTGAAAAGTTAATTTAGTTTTGCATTGAAAGTGAACCACAGCCCACACCCATGCCTCCCTGTGTTCTTTAACTTCTTTCCAGAGCACGTTAAAAAATAAACTTCTTTCTTAAAATCTACATTAGAATATCTTTTAATAAACTCTACCTATGTTTCATAGAAAAGAACATGTGGTCTAATTTTCGATAGAAGTAGCAATTTTGATATCTTAATTAAAATCAAAACAATATTTTATCACTAAAATATTGAGGGAATTTATAATGAATAAATCTAGAACAATGACCCTTGTGAAAAGAAGGTTCCTCCTTTTTACATAGTTTCAGGGTTTTTATAATTTATTAAAAGGAATTCAATGAGGGAAGAGGACAAAAGATTATTGGGGATTAAACAAAAGAAAATATATCATATTGTGCAAAGCAGAAAGAATTGTCATAAGCATAGTTGACTAAAAATGATTCTATAGTGAAACTTTTTCTGTTGATGGGAAATGAGGAACTGAATTCATTCATTAATGTCAGGATCTAGGCACAATGCTGTGAAGTTACTATGTCTGTGTCTCATTTGTTACATGTTAAGTTGGAAATGACATATGAACAGTAACATTTTGAATCAGACATACCTCTTGTGTTTCCAATGAGCTTTTAATTATGAAAAACCTAATTCATTGTTAGCTAATAAAAAATACAATTAAAATAGTGTCTGAATAGGAGTGCCCTGCATGCATGGATAATACTGCTCTCAGAAGCCATAGGTTATTGTAGGAAAATCCTGGTGCCAGGGGAAGGATACTTCTCAGTGAGATGTTAGTTAGAGACACACAGGAAACCTAAACATCAATGCAGGCCAATGCCAATGATCTAGGCTAAACACCAGAACTATATGGTAGGACCTTATTCCACATTGCAAGACACTGAGCTGGAAGCCTCCTCTCTGCTAGCTGTTACAGGGCTGGAAGGTGCTTAAGACTGCCGAGGGAGAAAAGCCATCAATAATCTCACCCAGCAGTGGACTTTGTGAGCTATCCAACCAATAAGCCAGGTATGATGTACCCACTGGTGTAATAGCGACATGGCTCTTATGAGGATAAATAGCTGCTCCCTGACTGGATTTGAGGTCTGCTTCATAGGAGAGAATTCACCCTCAGTACTGGAAACCTTGGCAAAAGTCTATGGCTGAGTAGGTAATAGTCCCTAAAATTCAAGTTACTATTCATGTTTCACTAAAAGGACATATTGTGTGCTTGATGCAGATTGCTTTTCATTGCTGGAAGAAAGAACATAACCAAAAGCAGCTTGTGAAGGAATGGGGTTTATTTTGGCTTACAGACTCAAGGTGAAACTCCATGATGGCAGGGAAAACAATGGCATGAGCAGAGGGGTGGACATCACCTCCTGGCCAACATCAAGTGGACAACAGTAGCAGGAGAGTGTGCCAGACACTGGCAAGGGGAAGCTGGCTAGAACCTCCATAAGCATTCAGATCACATAGGTGTATGGGGGACACCGGAATCAAACCACCACAAATTACTTTCTGAATCTATATGTCTTTGCTCATAGTGTAGTGCTCACCCTTAGTCCCAGAAGGTTCTCTTTGCAGATGATGGTGACTACTATTGAAACCAAAGCTTCTCAAAGTACTGAGGATAAATGACTCCAGCATGCTCACTACTAAATGTTCATAAATATATGATTTATTATTCAAAGTCACAAGAGCTGAGAATCCGTAGGTAGATCATAGGGGTTATTTTACACCATCTCCCCATTTTACACATGTCAGCTGTCAGAATGGCCAGGACTTGATTGCATAGGATGTCATCACCATCCCTCACACTGACAGGTGCCACACAGGGCTCCTCGGGGACCTTTCCTGTGATCCATGGAGGTGACTAGTGCAGCCACATTTCTGTCTACACATTGCTGTGTCAGAAACAGCAAGAGAGCAGCACCCCTCCTGCAAGGGCTGCACCTCTCGGCTTTCAGCACATTTTCTAACCATCTATTGAAAACGAGTCCAAGTCTTGATGAAAGATGGAGCTCCCCAGGACACCTGAAGAAGCATGAAAGTCATGTTGCAATGTGGAAATTGGGGAAGGGGTCATGATGGTGCTCATCACACACTACATACAACAATTATGAATGTAGATAAGAGAAAACCTTACAGTAGAGAAATTCACAGTATAGAGAAATAATGACATGAAATATAAAAATTTTGAAAAATGTCTACAGAGAAAAATGCAGATGATTCACAGAGGAACAAGAATTGAATACATATTGAATTCTTAACAGTGAAACAGAGACAAATAATCCTTAAATATGTGATAATGAAATCCTTGTGATGTACAAGGACTTTAATATTTAACATAGACACCTGCAAAATCTTTTTGAATACTCTCTCAAAAAAAAAAAAACCAAAAAGGAATCATGCCTATGGGAAATAAACTTTGTAATATATTTCAACATTATTTACAGAAATGTACTTATTTCTAAGAAATAAAGGTGATAAAATTCAACATGTGTTTATCATTAAAAAACAAAAACAGGATCTGGAGAGATGGCTCAGAGGTTATGACACTTGCCTGCAAAGTCCAAGGACTGGGGTTCTAGTCTCCAGTAACCATGTAAAGCCAAAGGCACAAGGTGGCGCATGTGTCCGGAGTTCATTTACAGGCTAGAGGCCCTGGTGTACCCATTCTCTCTCTCTCTCTGTCTCTATCATTCTGTGCCTCTCTCTCCTTTATAACCCAAACACAAAAGCTACCAGATAGGTAGCAGATATGAGTAAAGGGAAAAATTAGACCCAAGAAAAAAAGTTAAAAATGATGTATTTGAAAATAAAAGAAAGTTGATAAACAAATAAAACTATATGTCCCAAAAGATTTATAAAATCATCTAACTGCTTGAATACGTGAAGAATAAAACCCGGATTGGCAGAGGTTCTTCTACTGCATGGAAAAGGGTAACGGAGAGAAACATTTGAAGAGATAAACAAAAGCAGGATCCTTGCTTCCCATGTATCAGAGAGATATCAGAAGCCTGGTCTTGGAGAAAGCCTGATCACAGAAGTGGCCACTCACTTCAGGGAATGTGATTCTTTCGGGTGCAGGGAGGGTGTAGGAAAATATATATTATCCTGATGGTGCTGTATTGAGAAGGTTGCAAAGAAAATGCCCCCCAAAATAAAGGAGAAACAGTATTAGATCTGTGATAACTCACAGGTGGTTTGATTATAAAGTTGCTGCTGCCTTTTAAATCCTTTGTAACAGGTGATGAGGAATTTTTCTGATTCTGAATGAATTTGGAAATATTTTCTTTGAAGAGCCATTCCACTACCTCTTACCTCTCCTTCAGCTTCCATGGACCAAGTTCTACTCCTAATGAGGTTGGGAATAAGTTAGAAACTTTTCCCATTATCAATGTAGCATTATTTTTCTTTTTATTGGCTCGAAAGCGTGGAATGTGGGGCATGTTCTTCTCCTAGACTCTGAGCCAGTCAAGAGGAGAGAGAAGCTGATCATTGTACTTATGATTAAAGTAATATATCAGGTTGTCAAGCTGACAAGGGGTGGACTTGCTGCTGACAATCTTCCTTCTGAATGTAACTGGATTTAGAATAATTCAGGACAGACATCTCTGATTGTGTCTGTGAGGATGTTTCCACAGATATTCAGCTAAGGAGAGAAAACTTACCCTGAATGTAGGTATTTTTGCTTAAATATAATCATCTGCTTATGAATCATTATGTCTTGCTTCCTCATAAATTTTTCTATTGCTAGGCAACTAATATTTTAGGCAGTAATATTTCTTCCCTGGGCTGAGCTGTTATAGGTAGTAACTTTAAAGAATTTATAAAGGATCATAAATCATATTGACCATGAAAAATATTTAAAACACATTAAATTTTATTTAAATTTCAATATTAAAATGAAACTCAAGTTGAATAAATTACATTTTTCATAAATCTCAAGCTATAAACAATTATAAAGTGCTTTGAGGGAATGGAAGAAGGGTGTCCAGGATCAATGTACAATATAAACATGTATGAAAATGTGAGCTCCATTAATTTCCACAGTTACTCTGTGCTAATAATTGAATTCAAAAAAATGTTATTTATTACTTGTAAAGAAAAAAAATCCAGCTTTGTGTATTATTTTAATTTTAAATTATATTAAACTTCTATGTTATTAATTTAATATTCATATATTAAATGTTAATTTGCAATTTAATTAAATACAAATAAAACATATTTAAAATGTTTTGTCAACTGAAAGTGAAATTTCTTACTTCCATCTATCTTTCTGTGATTATTAATTACCATCACCGAATGTCATTGTGGAGGAAAAAATATTCACACATGAACTTTTAGAATATAATCATCATGAAAAAAAATAATTTCTTTTCCAATGCCTCTAAGAAAAGTGTTAATCAGTTATTATACAATATAATATAAATAGAGGATACCTTTTTATTTTAAGATGAGTGTATCATAGAAGTCATCATCCACAGTGATGTGTGCAAACCTGTAGAATCATTATCATAGGACATGTGAATGGGAAAAAAAGGTAATATTGGGAAAGACTCAGAATGCAGAACTAATGAAAAATGGATGGATAAGCAGAGGGTAGGAAGCATTTACTCTGTGCCATACATGTCATGTGTCGGGCATATGACATGGATTTCAAATCCTAACTCAGAAGCATTTCCTGTTTTAATTTTCCTTGTATGTTTTGATACTAAAAATGTATGGCTAAGAATAATTTAGTAGTTTGCCGGTAGTAACAGTGCAAATGTAATTAATAATGTCCTCTGTTGGGAGCTGGAGTTCTTACAGAATTAGCCTGCAGGTTAACCCTGAGCTATGTCAGCTCCATAGATAACAGACCTCTGTGTCATTCTTATCATACATCTCGTACTATGCACAATGGATAAATTACACACACACACACACGTGTGTGTGTGTAATTTATATATATATATATATATATATATATATATATATATATATATATAACCAACATAAGGGTTCACTAGATATGAATGGACAAAAAAGAAATCTCAACAGACTGTTAGGGCAAAGGACTGAATCACTGTAAAAAACATCCAACAGGAAAAACAAGGAAGCAGAAAACCTGAAAGAAGTCTGTGCCTGCAAGTCCAACAGCTGATTTCTCCCAACATTGAACATCTAATACGACTTCTTTCGCACTCACCTTACAAGATCAGTGTTACACTGATACCAAAGCCAGACAAGGAGACTATATATAAAAAGAAAATTATTACAATGAGCAAAAGAAAGGTCAAAACCTGCATCACCACCACCATCATCATCTTTGTCTTAATTGTTGTCAATGCAGAAAAAAATGACAGAATGCAGCATTCATTTTTGGTAACAAGCCTCTAAAACAGGAAGTGTAACAGGAGTGTGCCCCAACGTAGCAAAGCCTACATCTGATGACCTATAGCTAACTTCACACTGAATGAAGACATCCCAGACAGAGCAATTGGGTATAATTGGGTGTAATAAAGAAATAAGGACACTTCCAAATAGGAAAGTAATCTATGCTGGCATATGACCTGATTTTACATAAATGTAACTGTAATATACATAATAAGTAAAATATTTGTTAGAATTAATAACAATTTAGTAAAGTTTTGGAATGTGAAATCAAAACCAACACACATACACACACAGTGTTATTTCTATACAGTAGCAGTGAACTGTTCCAGAAAGAAACCAAGAAAACAATTCTATTTACAATGGCTATAAAATAATAAAATACTTAGGAATAATTAAAGGAGTAAAAGATTTGTACTTAAATAAGGATGAAGAAAATTAACAATCTCAAAGAAAATGGAAAGATATTCCAAGTTTATGGGTTAGAAGAATTAGTATTATCACAGTATCCATAAAATCCTAAATGATCAAAAGATTCAGTGTCTCCAGTAACATGTCAATGTCAGTTTTTACAGATTAATCACAAATGCTGAGGCCACACTATAGGGAAAGAAGAGCTTCCCCAAAAGACACTGATGACTAAAGTTGATTTCCATATGGAAAAGAACTTGGATTCTCACCTCATAAAATACAGTTCAAAGTGGATGAAAGATTGAAATGTATGATAGGGAACAATGAAACTACCCAAAGAAAACTCAGGGAAATAGCTATGAAATTCACTTGGGTGATTGCGATTATACATATAAATATAGTGAGACCCTGCCTTAAAAAATTATAAAAAATTAAAAATGAACAAAATTAGACAGCAATCCTACCATGGGGCATGTATCCCAAGGGAGTATAGTCTGTATGTGCAACAAACTCATAACTCTTGTGAGCATTTACCATAGAAGCTGAGGTATGGAAATTAAGTGTCCATTAGGGAATGAATGGATAATTAAGTTGATACATACACCAAGAAATACTATCTAGCCTTGAAAAAGGAAATGGTTATGTTTTACAGTATGGGTAAACCTGGAGGGCATTAAGCGAAATACATCAGGAACAAAAATGCAAACACAGACTCATCGTAGTGAAATCTAAAGAAATTAAACTCATAGAACTAAAGAGTAGAATGGTGATTTCTAAAAACTCAGGGAAATTCTCTAGTCAGTCCAAAGGTCCAGTCATAAGTTGTAGAGCTAACGTTCTGGAAGTCTAACTTACCACATGGTTGTTGCTGTTTTTACATATTGGCTACTTTAATAGAGGTTATCATTCATTATACAACCTCTTTCTGTATTATATCATCATTATATACCTGAAGTATATTTTTATATACAAACATTTTATCAGTTCATTATTTTAAACAGAAGATGAGTAAGCAGTATCCTTTCCCATATTGTTTTTACTTTGAGACTTAAACTATCAGCAGATACCTTTCATCTCAATAGTTCCTTGTCTTTGGAAAACTGAAATTTGGTCCTATGGCTTCATCTCTCTTCTAGAATCGGAGAGAGAGAGAGAGAGAAGAGAAGGGGAGAGGGAGAAGAGGGAGAGAGAAATAGAGGGGGAGAGGGAGAGGAAGAGAGAGAGAGATTAATGATTAATGGGAAATGGCTGGGTATTACCTGGTCTTCCGTGTATGAGAGGCGGAGCTGGTAAACTTGTGTTTTACACCAGGGCAGCAAAGCACCATTGGCGATGCCCTTACCAGATGACCACATGACGAAATACATAGTGAACTTCTAGGTTTCCTGAGTCCACTGACTTAGAGTATCAACAGGGAGCTCTTGGGTCAAGATAGATGTGATGTCACCCAGAAAGACTTGCAAGAAACATGGGCCTGTAACCAGGGGCTCAGGGCTCACAGATGCGTGTGGAGGTGGGGGACAGCAGACCTTGGCTTTGTCTCACAGAGGTCCGCATCCTTCCTGGGAGGCATGGGTTCGGAGGAATGATGCTGTCACACTGGATTTTCACTAGATCAGAGCTGGGCGCTTCTCCACATGGCTGCTTCCTCGGCTGCTTTATTCCCATGCTGAGATGTTTCTAAGGAAGGCTTTGCCAAAGGGGAAAACGAGGAAATGGACTGATATTGGATTGTAAGTCCCCCAAATTATGAGCTAAATAAGCATCTTTTGTTTATAAAGTGTCTACCATTAGGAATTCTGTTATGGCAACACAAAATGGACAAACACTCATGGTTAGGAGGTATGTGACAATATTACAGGGCCATATATAGTATGCTAAGCTTTAAAACAAGCCTGAATATATATATATATATATATATATATATATATATATATATATATATATATATATATATATATATATTTTACGTTGTCTGCACATAATTATTTGGAAACGGATAGCTCATAACATGGATGGTGAGAGGGTGATAAATGAACAAATGTAACTATGTTATCTCTAAAAAAAGATGATGGGATTATGAAAATATCAGGAAACTTTTTGACACATTCAAGGAATTTAAAATATGTTGAATTCGATGCCGCTCTAAAGAGAAGTCTGTCTAGAGATGGGCAGGACCGAAGACAAAGGTGAGGTGAACATAATATGAAGTTCACTCAGGTTGTTTTGGAATTTGTGTAAGGTAACTTATACGTGCCTGGGTCATTACAAGTACTTGGTGACTATTAGCCTTAATAACGTGAGAAAATGCAAGGAATCTAAAATGCAATAGAGTGGATGTAGGATGCAAAACAAGTAATTAATAAGATTTAAAATTCATTCTCAACACGGATGAACATCTTCATAGTCTTAATATAAACCAAAATTTATCAGGGTTAAAAGCACTAGCTGTAGACAAAGCGTGTTAGCTTGAACTGTGTCAAAATTCAAAGTTTATGCTTTTTAACGGAATTCACCCAAGAAGCAAAACGGCAAACAAAGAAGAAATAACATGCAGTTCCCATACTTAATGCAGTTCTCTTCAATCGGCTGATGTAACTCAGTAAAAATTGGCAAATCACTGGAATATCCCTTTCATCTATGAATAAACAGAAACGTTTGAAAATATGGGTAATATGAATAAAGATGATATGCGAGTAAATAATAAATGTGATAATTTATTTAACAGAAACCATCTATGCAAACAGAATTATAATGAGATAGCATGGATGAATGGTTCCAACTGAAAACAAAATTATTTGTCTGGAATAAATGGAACAGCCAGCATTCTCATGAGTTGCTGGCAGCCATGTGTAACTGGTACAAACATTTCATAAAACTATTTGCGTGATTCTCGTAAAGCAAAGCATTGCATTATATCACCTACCTCAGTAATTCTACTCTTCGGTATTCACTTCTAAATGAATCTATATGTCTATATAAAAGAAACACTGTAGATGAGTATTTAGACGTTTTATAATTTCCCTAAGCTAAAAGTAACCCTGGTATTGATCAACAGGTGAGCTCTTAAACATAGTTTTGCTTCATCCATGGCAGGGGATACTTCTCAGCAAAAACAAACTCCTCCCACAAATAACAAGCAGTGGATTTCAAAAACTTGTCAAGTGAAGAATTCAGATGGGTGTGTACCCACTGGCAGGCTTTCCTCAACTGTCAAAGCTTATCACCAGTGACAGACACAGCAGTGGGGGATCGACAAGGATTGGAGCAAAGGAGGGGGCTGTCTGCCAAATTTTAGGATAACATCCTGGTTATGATGGAGGGGATTTTTATTTTTTGACTTTGGCCAAAACTCATTCACTTAAGATGAGTTCATATTATTTTATGTAAATTTTACCTCAATGCAAATTATTTAAAAATGTCTTTAAAATATCATTTATATCCTACACAGATAAAAGTTAAATATTTCAGAAGAAATTTTTATAATATACCCAAAACTTGACAAAATAGCACACGGTTGGGTTTCCTGAAATAAGTTATTCAGAAAAAGTCTTATTACCGAGAAAGAAAAATTGAAGGCTAGAAATTTCTCAAATGTAAACTACAGGTTCTCAGGCAATGCTGATATATGTTTGGTAAGGGTATCAGTTAGACATAGCTTAGTTATTTCTCTGTAATATGCTTTCCTTCATAAGGAGACTGAAAGGTTGAAACAAAATGAAAAACAAGATAAACATCGATCTGGCTTTTATCACTGATATCAGTCACTTATAAAAGTGTACACAAATTTATATAAAATGGTAGTAATATATTTTATAAAAGCAGCAATCAAATAAATTGTAGAATTAAACATGCTCTATACATTAAGAAAACAAGAAGTCGATGTGCGTATGGGTGGGAAACCGGAGGATAGTAAAAGTGGACAAAATTGAAAGTTCTGGATATAAGGTCATGATACAGATTATTCTGGAAGTACTATTCTAATTTTACTTTTAAATTCAAAAGGGTATAAGGAGAAATGGGACATAAATTTCATTTAAACTCTCCAGAGAAAAGAAAAGAAAAAGTACCATAACCCAAGCAGCAAAAGCAGATGAGAAAATACAGAAACACACATAAGCTGAAGGATCAAGTGGATCAATGAATATATCAAGTGAAGTAGTGATTGACAGCGAGTAAAACCATCCACTGCTATGTAACATCACCAGGGAGACACTGAATTGAGAAGTACCTGATGTACTTGTTCTTCAGTTTTCTATCTTAGAAAATGCTTATTAATAAGACAGATCAAGAGAAGAGAGAGGTGATAATGAGCTGGAATTCATGTACACAATCTGAGAGAATGTCTCTCTGATTTTCTCAGATAAGTCATACTGCAGTGGAAGCCCTTCTTTCTCACGGGGAGAGTCCAGACAGAACGTGTCATCTGTGACCAAGGACTCTCTGATCCTTCTTTCATACAAGGCAGCATGGACCGCAGTGTGTGCCTGATATGCAGCATTTCACCGTTTGTGCAGGAAGAGGCTGGAGCTGCTCACCCACCTCCAGGGACATCAGTGGTCCTGGAAGCAGACAAAGTAGTTCCTTCTGTCTCTTCTTTGTGTTGGGCTATGTTTTATTTGGCTTGATACTGGATCTTCTGGATAGCCCAAGCTTTTACCCAGCTTTCAAGACCCCTGTCTCCACCTCACCATCGCTGGGATTACAGGTCAACACGAGCAGTCATAAATCACTTCCTACACTTTTTAAAGCTTTGTTGAGACAGGTTCTCATTTAGCCCAGGCTAGCCTCCGACTCACTGTGAAGTGACAGGACGACCTGGCACTTTTGAACCCTTCTGCCTGCACTTACTGAGCTCTGGGATTACAGCTTTATTTGGCACTGAGGATAGAACCCTGGGCTTCATGCATCCTAGATAGCCACTCTACTGTCTATGCTACATCCTAAATGCCAACACTTTCTAATTACAGAAAGCACATTTAAAATCTTACTCTAAGGTGAATGGAGGAAGATAGAAAGGAACTATCTGGTTGGGGGCTGGAGAAATGGCTCAGTGGTGAAGGTACTAACCTAAAAAGCCTAATGACCACAGTTTGAGTCCCCGGAACCAATGTCAAGCCAGATGTACAAAGTGGCATATGCATCTGGAGTTAGTTTGCAGTGGCTGGAGGTCCTGGTGTGCCCATTCTCTGTCTCTTTTCTCTCTATCTCTGCTTGCAAATGAATAAAAGTGTTTAAATAAGAAAGTAAATATTTGGTACTGTCCTGCTCTCTTAACAGTTTACAATTTGATTTTTGGGGGATATACAGATTGGGCACCTATATAAAAGAAACAAGAAATCTGGAAAATGTAGACTGCCGTCTCTAGAAAATTTTCATGAACCCAGGTTGCTGGGAATATGGTTATGGTGGCTAAATGGTCTCTAAAGAGATGACAGTGAGGAGAAACAAAGGAAACCAGATGGAGAATGGAGCCATCTTGGAAGGCGGGAGAGACCACCTAGTCAGGTGTAGTCAGGGCATGAGGCTGTGCACAGGAAGACTGTGGACAAACCAGACAAACCTTAGCAAATCTGCACTGCAGAGAGCAGCTGGGAAGAGAGGAGAGGTGGATATTGTGGACACACATATAAAAGGTACATTGTGTTAGCCACTTTACCATTACTGGGGGTAAGCAACTCATAAAAAGATACATTTTATTTCAGCTCATGGATTTGAAGGTTTCAGGCCAAAGCTCTGTTGCTTTGGACCTGTGGTGAGGCAGTAGGTTGTGGGAAGAGTGTAGTGGAGCAGAGATGCCCACAGATACCATGACCAGGAATCGGCGTGAAAGAAGGGGCACCCACCCAGTGACCAGATCTCTCAGTAGGTCTCACCTCTTAACTTCACCCATCTCAATTGTGTCTCAGCCTGGGAACCAAACCTTCAACACATGGGCTTTGGCAGGGCACTTATGAACCACAACACTCACCTTAGAATCATTTAATAGTTTCCTGTAAAGTATCCATTGATGACAAAATTGCTCAATGACTCAACCAAATGAAAGGAAATGGAGATAAAATGTTTATATGCAAATATATACACACCTCTGAAAGCACCTGAGGATTATTTCCTCAACATGGAACAATTTATAGATAAAACATTAGCTTTTTTGCAGAAATAGAAAAGCTATAAATAAAATTTGTATCTATGCTCTTAGCTGGTAATTTATAAGCTATGGAAGCCATTATTTTATGGATCTAGTGAATTACAAGGGAGAAATACATACAGGTTTGGTACGGATCATTCAGAAGTGAACTATTTAAAAACCTTTCTTAGATCCAGATTATCACTCCTTTTCAATGATTGATATCTCAGAGGCTCTTTACCAACTACCAGATGTCCATAAAAAAGGGGGTAGATGTTTCTTAACACAAGACTTCTGTCTTGAAGTAAAATATTATTCTCACAGCTTATGCCCAAAGAATCACTATAGCTGGCCACATTTTTAATGCTTCAATCATCTTAGATTAATTTTCTGCCATGCCAGACTAAGAAAATGCCAATATACACTTCATGTAACTTTGTGTATTTTGAAGGAACTTTTATCCATGTGTTTTTAATTCATTTGCATTTATATCATCAAATATTAGTTTTATGAGCCTTTTGATGTAGAACCAATTTTTTTCCTGTTTTCTCAATAAGGGTTTTTTTTTCAGCAATTTTTTCCTCTTAGAACAAGAAGACCTGTTTGCCAAAGAGAAATGGATTCAAATATGCAAAGCTTCTTATTTGATCTGTAACTCAAGGCTCATGTGATTTACATATGTAGACCTGTCTCCTTCCCCAGTAAACCTCACAGAGTTGAAGTGAACCAGAAACTCAAAGTGTTCTTGGGAGAGGCTAAGCAACTAAAAAACTTTCCCAATGGATAGTAAATAAAAACTAGAAGATAAAGTACTTTGGCAAAATCTTGACTGAAAATGAAATTTCTCCTCAATAGTTAGTAGAAGCATATTTGTACCCAGAGATATTACAGAAGCTAATATCATTCTGTCTGACTTGTTGAAACCTAAAGGGGAGGGGAGGTCCTGAACAGAAGATCTCCATAGAAGATGAAAAAGCTTAATCCTAAAACCCTAGTAAATCCCAGGTTTAGAATTTGGTTGCCCCTGACAGTGAGCTGTTGGTCAGGGAGACATATGAGGTCCCTAAAATACTGCAGACTATTGCCAAGGCACTTGGGTCCTGCCAGAAGACCCTATTACTGAAGACACCACAGCCTGTAGTCACATGACATTGAAAGACCAATTCCCTTCTGGCTAGCTTTCTGGGTGCTAGAAAGTGCTGGGGAATAATGGCTGTCAAGAATGTGAATAAGCAGGTGACCCTGAAAGTGAAGAAATCAATTGAGCAAGAAGTACACACCTGTGCAACAGTGGCACACAGCCTATATAGGTAACCAACTGTTGTTGGATGAGACATAAGACCTGCACAGTGGGAGAGGACTCATACCTAGTACTGGGAACCAAGTCACATTCCCATAGTAGGAAGCCAATAGACTACTTCTCTGTGGCTAAACACATTATATGTCTCTCAGATAACTATGTTTATCTCCGTTAATCCAAGTGCACTCACTTTTGGTTGGAGAATCTACTTTATCTTAAAGATGGCACAGAATACTGGGGAGATCCAGGATATGTTCATAAAACAAGAAAAGCCACTGTCCATCATAAGACAGTTGCCAGGGCTAGGAGTCATTGCAGAGGAAACTGCTCTCACAGCTAGCCTGTAAACCAGTTCAAGAGAGATGTTGACACTGTGGTCACTCAAATCTCATCAAAGCAGAGGCTTTGGGCTACAGAGAATGCAACACTAAATCAGATTTATTTATTTTTTATAGGAAGAGATTTATTATTTATTGGTGCTTTTTTAACTTATTATCCATAATGAGTTATAGTATTTAATGGGAAAACAATGAGTTGTTATCCCCAGATCCCCAAAACCCCTCTTCCCATCCACACTCAACTGGATATCCTCCTCCGTGGGTAATCTGGATCAGTCCTTGGAGCAGGGGACCATGGATAGCCTAGGAGTCAGCCAGGTTCTGCCAGCTCCACTATGTTGTTACTGAGGGGGGCCATGACTCTGGGTATTCTCCCCCACCAAGGCTCTCATAATCTTTCCGCCCCCTCTTCTGCTCAGTTCCCTGAGTTATGGTGGGTGAGTATTAAGGCTGTTTTATTTTTGAGAACTTAGGGGGTCTCTGTACTTCTGCTTTAGGTTATATCGAAAATCATTGATGTCTGTCTCACTGGCTTATCCTGTGTTGACTGATTGGCTGTGACTATGGGTCACTTGTTCATCCCATCATTCTCTGTGGGGTTCCATATGGATCCTCCACTGTATGTCTGGGGTGACTCATCTCTTGCTAGGATGTCAGCTATCATTGGTAGGGTTGGATGAGCCACAGCTCTCTCACTGCATTCTGAAAGATACAAACAGAATCTCCATCAGAGAGTGATATCAGCATAGGTTAACTGAGGTACACATTTCTGAATTAGCTAGGTTCTATTGTTAGTAGCCTTTCAGTCAATCGCTCACATGGTGCATCTCTCCTTGGGGGCCTAAGAGTCCGGGTCCCAGTACATATCGCCCTAAGTCCCCAGTTCCAGTTAAGGGCTCCCCCTCACTGAGTGGATTATTTGACCGAATTTAAAAGCTGTTGATTGCCTCCCCCAGGCTTTGGCTCCTCCATTGCACAAGTGTTCCTTCCCTGGTTCCCTGTTCTCTCCCAGTGGGAGAGTCTACTCATGGCAGCAGACTGTGTTTCATGCCAGTGGTCTCTGTTTACTCCAACTGTCATTGACCAGCTTCCCCTGGCAGCTTATGCAGTGCCTTCCAGCACTGCACTAACTATCATCTGGGGGCTGGATACCACTGTGGACCTTGCAGGGTCTTTCGATGC